>CM038352.1:2470956-2555956 GCA_021464625.1 Proterorhinus semilunaris
AAAAAACTAAAATATCCCCAGAAATCAACAACACTCTGGATAACTAGGAAAATGACAGTTACTTGACGTAACTATAGTTCTGTGAGTATGGGCGTAGCCCTCTACGGGCTTCGCTATTGGTTATAACCCGAGGCATCGCCTCGCGCCTGAGAGATAAAAACATCTACCCGCTCCAATCATGTCAAGGTGATGGTATATCCATCTGGGGTATAAAAACCCCATCTGCCCACCACTCATCTCCTTTGAACTCAGCCATAGAAGACAGGATGGGCCTGCTGGGCATGCAGGTAGAGGGCTACGCCCATACTCACAGAACTATAGTTACGTCAAGTAACTGTCATTTCTGTTTCGTATGGGCTACGCCCTCTACGGGCTTCGCTATTGGTTAAAACCCTGCGCGAAGACCGTAGGGAAGAATGTACTCCCAGCAGGCACAAATGACCACGATTGGAGCGCACCCAGGACAACGTCATGCAGTCAGTGTCACCAACCAGACGCACCCATGGGCAGTCAGAGCAGGGCCACGGGCTGCTCCACCAGAGCACCAAGGCACCTAGCACCATATACAGAAGGAAGCATAGCGGCCGCCTCTCCCAAGAGCGCACATGCAACCAAAACAAAACACAGAGCACGCGTGTCGCCTCTCCCAAGAGCACACACGCACCCACAACCGAAAAGGAGGAGTGAAGGTGCATAGGCCGCCTCTCCCAAGAGCGCCCGCACCCCCACGCCCAGACAGGTCGCCTCTCCCAAGAGCACCTGCACTGGGCAGTCAAGATCAAATTAAACCCGCCCGCCGCTCAAAACCGAATGAGCGACAGACCCAGAAGCAACGTCCATCAAGTACGAGCGGGCGAAGGTCGACGAGGATGACCAGGAAGCCGCCAAGCACACATCCTCTATCGACACCCCTCTAAACAAAGCAGTAGAGGCAGCCACCCCTCGAGTAGAGTGGGCCCTGACGACCCTAGGAGCAGGAAGACCCCGAGCCTCGTATGCCATACGAATGGCATGACAGACCCAATGAGCCAGCCGTTGGGTAGAGAGTGGGGCACCTTTGCGCCCGGCCCCAAGCCCCACAAACAGTTGGTCCGACCGCCTGAACGTCGCTGTACGGTCCAGATAACAACGCAGGGCCCGAATCGGACACAGCAGGTTTCGCCTCTTATCCTCCACAGAAGCATGTGGTGGAGGAAAGAAGGGTCTAACTCTGATAACCCTAGACCTGAAAGAAGAAGTGACAATCTTGGGCTGAAAAGCCGGATTAGGCCACATCTCAAGCAGACCCCCATCCTCACCGAAGGACGTACAGGATGGATGCACAGACAGCGCAGTCAGGTCCCCCGCCCTCTTGGCAGAGACCAGAGCCAAAAGGAGCGCAGTCTTATATGACAGGCAACTAAGGTCTGACCTGTCCAGGGGCTCAAAAGGAGGGCCCGACAGACCCTCCAACACCACCTGAAGGTCCCACGAGGGCAAAGAGCACCGCACGGGCGGTCTCAGCCTCCGTGCTCCACGCAAAAAGCGTTTAACCAGGGGATGGTTCCTCGCCGTGAGATGGCCAAACCCCACGTGTCCGGTCGTAATGGCTGCCGCGAACACCCCCAGAGTGGCGGCAGCCCGCCCTCTATCTAGGAGGAACTGTAGGAACTCCAACACTCCCCCTATCGAGCAGGAAGTGGGATCAAGCACCCTTTCTGAACACCAGTCCTCGAAAAACCGCCAACGAGCACTGTACGCTCGCGTAGTGGATGGTGCACGGGCACCCTGAATAGTGGCCACCACTGGAGAGGGAAGGCCTAAACGCAACAACTTCCCCCTCTCAGCTTCCAAGCCAAAAGGCTGCGTCCCAACACCGGGCGGGAGTGCAGAGTCCCCCCTGCTTGGACCAACGTGTCCGACCGGTCCGGCAGGGGCCAGGGGCCCTCCACCACCATCCCCACCAGGTCCGGGTACCACCTGGCGTTCGGACTGTCTGGGGCCACTATCAGAATCACCAACCCCTCCGTCCTCACCCTGTGCAGCAGAGGAGGCATGAGGTGAACTGGCGGAAATGCATACAGGAGACCCTGAGGCCACGGCCGCTGGGCCAAGGCGTCCACCCCGAGCGGAGGGGCGTCTGCCCACCTGAGCGAGAACCAAAGTGGGCACTGTGCGTTTTCTGCACTGGCGAAAAGGTCGGCCAATGGATCCCCGAACCGGCGCCAAACCTCCATTGCGACCCATGGGGCTAGGCTCCACTCGTCGCGGAGTGGGCCTCCCCTGGACATAACGTCCGCGCCCACGTTGAGCAGGCCGGGAATGAGACGGGCTCTCAGGGAGGACAGGTGGGAGCCCGCCCACAAGAGAATTTCCGTCGCTTTCCTGTGCAGAGTGGGAGACCTGGTCCCCCCCTGCCTGTTTAAGTAGGCCACCACTGTGGTGTTGTCCGACCGCACCATGACATGGTGACCCGCCAGCTGACTTGAGAAGTGCAGACCCAGATGAACCACAGGGTGAGCGGCTGCCATCATGCCCAATAGGGAACGAATGGACTGGGACGGCACCTGCGGCTTGTCCAGTACCATTCTCCCCAGCGTCAGCAGCGCCTCTATCCTCTCGGCCGAGAGGGAGGCGCGCATGTCCCCGGAGTCTAGCTGCAGCCCCAGATACGTTACACGCTGAATGGGGTACAACGCGCTTTTCTCCAAGTTGACCACAAATCCCAATCGGGAGATGTGTTCCAACAGGGCCGTCGTGTGAGCCTGCGCCTCCTGCCGAGACGAGGCCAGGATGAGCCAGTCGTCGATGTAAGTCAGAACTCGGATGCCACGACGACGAAGCGGCTCCAGCGCCGCCTCCACGCACTTGGAGAACGTGCGCGGGGCCAGCGAATAACCGAAGGGGAGGCGGTGATATTCGTAGCACTTCTCCCCCACTGCAAAGCGCAGAAACTTCCTGTGTTCCGACACAATAGGAACGTGGAAGTATGCATCTGTGAGATCCACGGACGTCATCCAGTCTCCTGGTCTGACGCACTCCAAAAGCTGCCTGACCGTCAGCATGCGAAAAAGCCTTTCCGCGATGCAGTGGTTCAGGACGCGCAGGTCCAAAATTGGACGTACACCCCCGCTTTTCTTGGGGACTAGGAAATATGGGGAGTACAGCCCTTTTTCCACCGCGTCCGAAGCCACCTCTGCCACAGCCCCGCGCCGCAGCAGAGAGGCTACTTCCTCCTGGATGACCGCGGCCTCCGCCTGACCTCGGAGCCTCGTCCTGAGGATCCCGCTGAAAGGCGGCGGTCTCCGAGCGAACTGCAACGCGTATCCCCTGCGGAGCGTCCTGTCTAACCAGTGAGAAGAAAGAAGCCCCAGGCTCTTCCACTCCTGATAAAATTCTGTCACGGGCCTCACCGGTAGAAACGGCGAAGGCCCGCCCACCTCCACCCCGGCCTGCGGGGTAGGACGTGGGGGGCCCTGATGAAAAGGGCTGCGGGGATTCCCCACCCTCGGACAGCGGCGCCGCCGCGGCCGAGGACGGCGCGCCGTCAAGAGAGGACTTACGCTTCTTAGACTGAACAGTCTCACTCCCCTGCACGCTCCAAGGGCTGCCCCGCCTCCTGCCCCGCCTCCTGCCAAGCGGAGGTTTAGAGGCAGCCCCAGCCCGCGGAGTGACCTGATCCGAGTCCGCACTGCCGCTCCGCGGATGGGTCAAAGGTACCGGCCGCCGTGACGTATCCCCCGTACGTTCCGGTAGGAGAATACGAAGCCGTGGCGTGCTGCGGAAAGCAGCGGGAGGAGTAGAAGACTCATGAACGGCAGACGCTCTCAGCGCGTCTCCGCTGCAAATAAGAGACGAAGCATGCTCTTTTACAATGTAACGGGCCGAAGCACGGCCTTTATTGTAAGCAAAATGCCCCCGTTTCCCCCCTCTGGTGTCAGCGCCCGGACGTCGATGCGCTGGTCCAGATCCACGGTCCCTCCGCTGGTCCCGTCTTGGAGAACGCGCTGGATCCGTCTGGGATGAACCCGGAGTGTCGCGTCTCCGCGGAGGAGATGGGGGATGAAAACGGCGCTCGCGCCGCTGAGCCCCTCCCCGCCGTTCAGAGCGCTGACGGTCCCACTGGGGACGGAGATGCGGTCCCAGCTGCTGGGAGGCTTTGGAGGCAGCATCGAGGCGCTCGACCATTGCCTGGATGTCAGGGCCAAACAATGATGATGTGGAAACCGGGAGATCGAGTAGTTGACGCTTCTCCTGTTCCTTCAACGAGGAAAGCCCCAGCCACAAATGGCGAGATCCCACCTGAGCCGCCGCCATTGAACGGCCACCGTCAATGGCGAAAGCCTGGGACATACGGAGAAAAGAAGCCACCGTAGTCTGGACCTCCTCGAGCTCCTCCAGGGCCAGCTCGGAGCGTCCGTGGATGAGCTTATCCAGCGAGCCCGCCAGAAAAGCCATGTTGCTAGCTAACGCCACTACCTGAGCGGCGTTAGCATAGCAGCGATCTAAAACGGCCATCGTCAGCTTATCCTTGTCAGAGGGAAGCAACGTTTTATCGCCTGGCCAAGGGGATGAGGACGGAAGGAGGGACATCCTGACTCCGTCCTCAATCGGCGGAACCCCGGACCGCCACGTCCAGTCCTGCACCGTGGAATACGGCCCGTACCCCAGTGCAGGATGTTTTGCCGCGAGAGGATGAGCCCATTCACGCTGAGCAAAGTGCATGATCGGTGTCATAGCCGGGCACATCACGACAGGGCGCGGCTTTCGGCGGGAACGGCTAGCTAAGCCTTCGGTGAAGTCCTCCACCGGAGCAGCAGGTTGAGACGGGGGCAGAGGAATCTCCATTCGGTCTGCGGCAGACGCAAACAACGCGGGGAGATAGTCGAGAGGATAACGATCCCCCTGTAACCCGGACGGCGTCTCGGAGAAGATGGAGGCAGCGTCTTCGTCGTAGCAGCGACGATCATCCTCCTCATCATATTCACTCCATTCCTTCCTCCTGGGGCTTGCTGAAGGGGCTGGGTCCTGAATCAGGGGCACAGCGTCCTGAGCTGGCCGTACTGGTGAATCCGGACCCATGAAACCCCGGCGACGCTCGCGCTCTTCCCGGGAGAGCGCTAAGCACGCCTGGCAGTCAGCATCACCCGCTGCATGGTGCCAACCGAGGCAGCGGAAGCACAGCTCGTGCTGATCCTCAGGGAGGAGAATGGAGGGACATTTGCCGCATCTGCGGAGCTCGACACCGGCAGGTGAAGTCATCTTCGAGCAGAGAAGCGGCGAGAAGATCCTGAAGGTAAGTTAGAAGTATCGTTCTGAGAAGAACGTGCTCGTAGAAGTGAGTTCTGAAAAGAACTTGCTCTCTCAAACGCTGAGTTAAAAAAGGAGATGAGCGGTGGGCAGATGGGGTTTTTATACCCCAGATGGATATACCATCACCTTGACATGATTGGAGCGGGTAGATGTTTTTATCTCTCAGGCGCGAGGCGATGCCTCGGGTTATAACCAATAGCGAAGCCCGTAGAGGGCGTAGCCCATACGAAACAGAATGAGGCCCAATGTCAAAAATCCTGAACTATCCCTTTAAGTCACTACTCATCTTGTCCATGTTCCCGTTTTTGTAATGAAAAAACGATGACAACAAAAGCGAAAGTGAAAGTGCGGCAAAACAGTGACGAAAACACAATAGAAAAGCAACAAAAAATAAAAGCCATTTTAATCGCTTTCTTGTTTCTTGCTCTTTTTTTTTTTTTGGTTGAGTTTTCATCCTCGTTTTCTTCTCGTTTTTGTCACTATGTTGATGCTTTTTTCAGGAAGCTTTTAGATTTGGGCCGAGCTGGAGGAAAGATGCTCGGGCCAGGTGGGGGCTAAGAGGTGGAGAAAATGTCTGACACCAATAGAAGTTGATAAACACATAATATCCACCTGATTATGTGACCGATCTCCTTCTCCCTGTGATTGACAAGGACCCGCCTCGTTCTCGCCCTCAGGTCCCGCTTCGTCTCCCACTCGTCGCCCCCTTCGACCCCAGCGCCGCCCGTCGCCCCCACCCCTCCCGCAGCATGGAGGAGCAGCCAATCAGCACGCAGCCCGACTCCCACGCCCCGCCCCCAGACTCCGAGGCGGGGAAGCACTTGGATCACCTGACCGTGGCCGACGACAACACCGAGAGCAGTAAGATCAGGGTCGTGTACATGTTTGGTATCCACGTGTAGCAGGACAGGCTGCGATGACGCTGTGATCCAAATATGGCCGTTTCCTTTGTGGGAGACATACACACAGGGGCTAAACTTTAACAACATCTGCAGTTTAGTCGCTCCATAAGACGCCGCACTTTTTTGTGTATTACTTGTGTTCTCCACTGGGGGGCGCTGTGAGTGTGTGGAGAAGCAGGGGCACGGTTCTTTATGCTTTGTCTTGTTACTTAATAAAAGACAGCTGGTTACTTGCCTGTAGGTGCGGAGCATTACGATATTTAATAATCGGACATGAGGCCTGTTGCCGTGGCAAACGCGGCGGCCATCTTGTGACTGGTGACAGTCTCGTTTCTCGGTCTGGATCAGCTCATTTCTTTCAAACGTTGTGTTGTTTGGCCATATTAGTTTTGTTTTATCCCCAGGGCTCAGTGGTTAATATCCACTGTATCGCTCTCCCGTGTTCAATAAGTATTGGTCATGTGGTGTTGAAAGAACAGAAATACTGTTTTAAAGGAGGAAACAAATGTTTTATTTGATTTAAAGAGAAGTGAATGATTGGAATGAAAATCCATGAACAAATGGAGCTGAAGTCTGAGCCTCCTGTAAAACTGGAATAACATAAAAAAAAACTGCAGATGCGCAATTATCAAAGAGTCACGAGAAACTAAAATAGATCAAAACATTTTGATTACATCGCACTGGGTTAGAAGGGACAGTCACAAGATGGCCGCCAGAATAGCTATTCGTTGCAACGTATCACTTTGGCCATGTCCTAAATACAGTTTTATTAAACATATCTGTGACCGTTCTGGTTAAAGAGGGAGGGATTTGATTTACTTTCACTCTGTCTCTCCTCACTTTGCAAACTTACAGATTATCACTTTAAAGGTGCATTATGCAACGTTTTATGCAAAAAAAAAGTTGATATTTGTGCATATTTGATACATAGTTGTATGAGTGGTCCGTGTGGCGCTTTTACTTTCCATCACAGTGGTCTCCATGACGACCCAGGATCAGTTGTTCTGTAGGTTTTCACGGCTCCCACCAGAAAACCTACAGAACGATTGATCCCGGGCCGTTTTAAAGCCCGCCGTGATTACTGACGGTGACTCCTCCCGCTCCCCGTGTGTCCGGTACAGTTCGGTGTTGAGATGAATCCTGCGTTTCCCCCCAGGTAACGGCGTGGTGCCCGCCCTGAGCCCCACCCTCGCCGCCAAACCTCGCTCCGGCAGCCGGCCCGGCAGCAGGTCCGGCTCGCTGGCCGGGGGCTCCCCCAGACCCTCGCTGAGCCGCCGGCCCAGCGCCATCCCCGAGGGCCCCCAGGACGGATCCAAGCCCCGCGACTACCTGCTGCTCGCCATCGTGTCCTGCTTCTGCCCCATGTGGCCCATCAACATCGTCGCGCTCACCTTCTCCGTCATGGTAACGGCGCCCCCTTGCCTTCACGGCGAGACGCTGCGGGTGAAAACATGGAGCCCCAAACTCTCTCTTTACCAGGTTTATTTATGGCGTTTGGTTTAACAGGGGTTTCCCACGCTTATTCATTCACACTCACATGTTTGGTATCCACGTGTAGCAGGAAAGGCTGTGACGCTGTAATCCAAATATGGTCATTTCCTCTGTGGGAGAAGCAGTGTCGCTCCTAAAGACTCCACTTTTTAATCACTACTCCTTATTTAGCTTAATAAATGATGAGTTAACACTTATTTTATCATAAACAATTCATTAGTTAAGTGTGACTAACATTTTATAACTTATTATTGTTCATGGTGAATTAAGTGTTAACTCATCATTTATTAAGCTAAATAAGGAGCTATTTCTTTACATTTATTTGTTTTATTTAAGTCCCTGGACCAACAGCATCAAAACGTAGTCTCTAAGGTCACTTCACTTTTTGGTCACTAAAACATGTACAATAGGTTCCCCTCTGGAGCTAGGACTCTCCTGAAAAACAGATTCTTAATCTCAGTGGGACTTTCCTGGTTAAATAAAGGTCAATAAATAAAGTAACTGCTTCCAGTAATACCTTACTGGTATCATTATACCGAGCCCGAGCTGTGAACTAAAAAACAAGGCGGCATTTGAGTTTAGAGATTTCCTTTTAACTTAGAACTACTTTGTAATTAATATGTCACAAAATAAAACAATTTAAAGTCTGGAAGTCCAAATGTTTTCCAAATTTGATCAAACGTTCAGAATCGTCCACCTGGTCTTGCGTGTTGAAGTCCCTCCTTCCTCCGTTTCCAGAGGGGGGGGATTTGATTGTAAAATGTTTTCCCCGTTCGCCTGCAGCGTCTCACCTCAAACTCTTTGCGCCTCAGCTGTACACTTTGCTCTGTAACCACGCCCACACTGATCTAAACCCCGCCTCTCTGCGCCCCCTTGTGGCCAGTCGCGGAACAGCCTGCAGCAGGGGAACTTGGACGGAGCCAGGCGTCTGGGTCGAAACGCCATGATCTTGTCTGTGCTGGCCATTGTGGGAGGAATCGCCATCATCACCGCGGCCATCGTCCTCAACTGGGGCGGTGAGTGTGAATGTGTTTATCCTCCCGGGCTTCCCTCTCCCCAGACACTTCCTCAGACTTACATAAAAGCAGCAGCACTGTGGTTTATAGACGCAGAGTAAAGCCATCAAGATTTTTGTCTTTGTTTTGTTTTCAAACCCCCATTGATTGAATTCACTTTCAAATGAAGCACTACTGTAAGCTCTAAAACTAAAGCACTGATCCAGTCTTTTTGCTTCAATATTAATACTGGGGGTTTGAGTATCTACCGATATCCGATATTAAGCGATCAGTGGCATAGCAAAGGTACCAGGCGGCCCCAGGGGACCCTCGGCCGTTTCAAAATGACCTACAGCATGTCCATATTCAGGTTCAGTCGGGGGAAACTTGTGTTTTAAAACAGTCAAAACTGGTATCGGTTCAGTATCGGATATTTGTAGCCGATACCCAATATTGCATTTTTCCAGTATTGCCTCCGATATCCGATACCAGTTCGGTCAATCCCTATATAGGTTAAACAAACCTGTGTCTGTGAGCCGTTCAGTTTCTCTGTGTGGAGCAGAGTTTGTGTGTTTCTTTCCGCAGTGATCCTAAAGCCCTGATGGTTTGTTTTTCTTTCCACAGTGATCCTAAAGTCCTGATGGTTTGTGTTTTTCTTTCCACAGTGATCCTAAAGTCCTGATGGTTTGTTTTTCTTTCCGCAGTGATCCTAAAGTCCTGATGTTTTTGTGTTCTTCTTTCCGCAGTGATCCTAAAGTCCTGATGGTTTGTTTTTCTTTCCACAGTGATCCTAAAGTCCTGATGGTTTGTTTTTCTTTCCGCAGTGATCCTAAAGTCCTGATGTTTTTGTGTTCTTCTTTCCGCAGTGATCCTAAAGTCCTGATGGTTTGTTTTTCTTTCCACAGTGATCCTAAAGTCCTGATGGTTTGTGTTCTTCTTCCCGCAGTGATCCTAAAGTCCTGATGTTTTTGTGTTCTTCTTTCCGCAGTGATCCTAAAGTCCTGATGTGTTTTTCTTTCCACAGTGATCCTAAAGTTCTGATGGTTTGTTTTTCTTTCCGCAGTGATCCTAAAGTCCTGATGTTTTTGTGTTTTTCTTTCCGCAGTGATCCTAAAGTCCTGATGGTTTGTTTTTCTTTCCACAGTGATCCTAAAGTCCTGATGGTTTGTTTTTCTTTCCACAGTGATCCTAAAGTCCTGATGGTTTGTTTTTCTTTCCGCAGTGATCCTAAAGTCCTGATGGTTTGTGTTTTTCTTTCCACAGTGATCCTAAAGTCCTGATGGTTTGTTTTTCTTTCCGCAGTGATCCTAAAGTCCTGATGTTTTTGTGTTCTTCTTTCCGCAGTGATCCTAAAGTCCTGATGTGTTTTTCTTTCCACAGTGATCCTAAAGTCCTGATGTTTTTGTGTTTTTCTTTCCGCAGTGATCCTAAAGTCCTGATGTGTTTTTCTTTCCACAGTGATCCTAAAGTCCTGATGTTTTTGTGTTCTTCTTTCCGCAGTGATCCTAAAGTCCTGATGTGTTTTTCTTTCCACAGTGATCCTAAAGTCCTGATGGTTTGTGTTTTTCTTTCCGCAGTGATCCTAAAGTCCTGATGTTTTTGTGTTTTTCTTTCCACAGTGATCCTAAAGTCCTGATGTTTTTGTGTTTTTCTTTCCGCAGTGATCCTAAAGTCCTGATGCCGCTCTCTCTCCGTGAAGCGCCGCTCGCTCCTCGGTTCCTCCCGTCTGCTCTTCTCTCCTCAAATACTACATTTTGTTTTTCGCCGCTGCACGTCAAAGCATGGTCTTCCTCTGCCCGACTCTACCTCCGACACCACAGCGCACAGACGGCACCACAGCGCCACCCACTGTTCACACGCGTCTCTCTGACTCTGGGGAAGACACGGACTGTCTACGCCAAAACGAAACAGAAAACTGGAACAAAAAAATGCTGCTTGAACAAAGGGACGAAGGAAAGTGAAGCGCCGCGAGAGAACCGTGGACGCGCTAAAGCTGCTCTAGCGCCTCAGTCCGTTTACATCCCACACTTTCAGTTCCAAAATGAGCCCAAACAAAGATCTGATCACGTATTGCCTTGCTTTTGTTACACAACTTTTTACAGATATTTTTAACCCTTCAGTCGCTCCCGGAGAGGAAAGATCTTAAACGCTTCCATGGCTCAATGTTTATAATGTCACTAAAGAACGATATGCATCTTTTGTTTCGTCTAAACGAGATCAGAGCGAAGGCTGGGTAAACTCATTATCTTGCCCTGAACCAAATTGTATTCTGACGCTGGAATAAAACACAAACGCACACAGAGAAATCTTTGAGCTGGTGCCACTTTAAAACCCAGGAATAAAGTTGCTGAACAGTCAATATGATGTGGAAGACCTGGAGTTTGAAGTTTAATAACCTACAATCTTTTAACCTTAACCAAGACCTACGGAACTGGTGTTTGTGTCACGTTTATGTCAGATTGTAGACTCATGTTTGTTGCGTTTTGTTCTGTGTTTTTGTGGCTTTTCCTCGCTCTTTCGTGGTTCTTTCGTGGTTCTTTTGTCGCTCTTTCGATCCTCTTTCCTCGCTCTTTCGATACTCTTTCCTCGCTCTTTCGATACTCTTTTGATACTCTTTCGTGGTTCTTTTGTCGCTCTTTCGATACTCTTTCGATCCTCTTTCCTCGCTCTTTCGATCCTCTTTCGATACTCTTTCGTGGTTCTTTTGTCGCTCTTTCGATCCTCTTTCCTCGCTCTTTCGATCCTCTTTCGATCCTCTTTCGTGGTTCTTTTGTCGCTCTTTCGATACTCTTTCGATCCTCTTTCGTGGTTCTTTCCTCGCTCTTTCATTCCTCTTTTTTCACGTTTCTGCTGTGCCCTTGTTCACAGCCTATAGTCCAATACAAGGCCGTATTTGAAAGCTAAGACCTTGTAGTAGATCTGTGTGAGTAAAACACAATTACAGGTGGATAACTGGTCAAAGTTTACCTCCATCTTCAAAAACACATATTTGACCCTAAACTTAAACGAATGCCTCGTCTTTGTGCCCCGTCTTAAAAGTGGCAGAAGCCTGAGAAAGAGCGGCGAGTGTGGGCCTGATGTATTAAAAATGAACACGACCCGTTTCTAAAATGAAATCACCGCGTGAATAATGCATCGGTCAAACCTCCGTCTGAGCGATTCGGGACTTCATCACATTATTGACCGCTGAAGCAGAAACCGCTGAGACGGCTTTTCATTTAGGCCCGAGCCGCGCTCTCACGTTACATCTTCAGCGCTCGCCGAGGACCCGCCCACATTTACAACACGACCCTCAGTATGAGGGAAACCGATTGCCCTGATGAAGGCAAACGATTAGGAACAGATACGCTTCTAACAATCACGGTTTAATCTAATGAATAATAATTACTCATTGTAATGGAAAACATCCAGCTCTTTTCCCTCCTTACCCACACCTGAACTTTATATCCAGTTTGGCTTTACCCAAATCTAGAAGCTTCTTGAATAAAGTGTCAAAAATAGCAACAAAAACGTGAAGAAAACTAGAACGAAAAAGCAGCAAAAATTTGACAAAAACTCAATAAAAAAGTGGCAAAAAATGTGATTAAGAAGAACATGAAGAAAGTGACGGCATCACGCTAACAACACAAGGGAAACGTTTAGATCAGTTTTGTGGGTCTTAGCTTTCAAATGAGCGGTTATACTGTGAGCTCCAGCTACGAAGATTCTCCGAACTGGAGAAAACACACTAAGGCAAGGCAACTTTATTCATAGTGCACATTTCGTACACAAGGCAACTCAATGCGCCTAAGGCGGGAGTTAAGAGGTTAATGTTTTTGTACACGTCTTTTTCTTGATTTTTTTCTTTCAACAATTCAGATTGAAAACTTGAAAAAAAACATTGAAAACCCAAATTTCTCTTGTAAATTGTTTTAAATTACAACATGATACTGAAACAAATACAAATAATTTTCTTACATGTAATTTTTTCATTAGTCAAACAGTCTTTCAGGTTTTTAGGTTAATTCTACATTTTTAAATGGATTTTTCTGGACAGAGATTAAAGTGGACATGTCCTGCATATGGAGCCTAAACATTGTAAAACTGAAATGCAGGAGAAAGAGCTGGTGAAGATCTTGACTGGGGCTCCTCCTGCTGGCAGCTATAGGAATAACGTTCATAAAAAAGTAACTTCCAGATTGGATAGGGCTCTGAGTCGAGGCACTGACGCCGTAGAAGAAGAAACAGATAAATGTATCAACTTTGTCCGAGGATTAACCTCTTAACCCCCGCCTTAACTGAGTGTATTTTCTCCAGTTCAACTTTAACCAAATCTAAAAGCTGTCAAAAAGTGTCAAAATAGCGACAAAAGCTAGGAGGAAAAAGTCACAAAAAAAGCATCAAAAATGGAACAAATAAAAGGTTTTGTAGGTCTTAGCTTTAAAATGGGGCGTTACTCTGGCCTATTGCTGGGTTTCAGGTCACATCACAGCGTTCTAAAGGCCTATAATATAATATTGAAATAAAATCATTTTGTTTTTGAGGACATGTTTGGTCTTGTACAGAGACATCATGGACCCAGTGACTGATATTAATGATAATTTTTGTAATTTATAAATGTCCTCTTTAGATACGGCTTGTGAAAGTGTAATGCACTTAATAGACATCATCACATGCTAGAACCTGCGACCAAGCAAAAGGCTGTAAGCTTTTAGATTTGGGTAAAACTGAACTGAAGAAAATGTGTTTGGTTCAAATGGGGTCAGCAGCTTTGTCCGAGGATTAACTAAAAACTGTGTAAATGTTGTGAAATATTGCTCCAGGTCTGTCTTTGACGTTAACACATGGTTTAAAACTCAACTCTCGACCTCACGAACACAAACCTTCGATTAGGAAAAGAAAACTTTAAACATCCGATTCTGAAGCTGCATGAAGCTAAATAAGTTCTAAAATGGTTGGACGCTGGTTTCTCGTCTTCAGATCTTGTGCCTGTCACGAAGCTAATATTTAACCCGTAACGCTTTGACCCCGTGCTCGGACTGAAGAATGTGTGGAACGCTCACGTTCTGGCAGATGTTTTTAGCCGCCCCTCGCCTCCCGCTTCCTCCATCTCTTCGACGCTTCAGACTTCAGCTCACGGACATTCCGGGGACGAACTCTTCCCGGTCATCGCCTGTTTCTGAATGAGACTTTTTGACCTTTCGGATCCTGTGCATGTTTACAGTATTTACAACGAACGAGTCCGTTAGCCGCGGACGCTAACCAGCGCTAACGGAGGCTAACGGCCCAAGCACCATGTACATAAATTGTAACGACGTTTGCCTGGAGATTTTATCACGAACTTTGAACTTTTGATGAAGAAACTGAACTGACGCAGGTTTTACTCAAACAAACTGCACACGTTAACGTTTTACCCTTTTCACAGCGACCGGGTCGTCACACCGACTTGCCTGGAGCTTTACGTGCACAACTTAGGGACCGCAATAACGTAGTAAAGAAAATTCCTGGATGATTGAGAGTCTGCACAAACCAACCTTCACTGACTGTGGCGTTTGATTAAAGACACCCGGTCGCTGTGAAAGGGGAAACTGACAAACTGTTGCTGCTGTGACGATAAAACTGGCCGCACAGCAGGAACACGCCTCTGCACCGCCCTGACCTGCAGACAGGGGGCAGTATTGCACCTCAATGTGACCTGCAGACAGGGGGCAGTATTGCACCTCTATGTGACCTGCAGAAAGGGGGGCAGTATTGCGCCTCTATGTGACCTGCAGACAGGGGGCAGTATTTCACCTCTATGTGACCTGCAGACAGGGGGCAGTATTGCACCTCTATGTGACCTGCAGACAGGGGGCAGTAACGCGCCTCTATATGACCTGATCTGCAGACAGGGGGCAGTAACGCGCCTCTATATGACCTGACCTGCAGACAGGGGGCAGTAACGCGCCTCTATATGACCTGACCTGCAGACAGGGGGCAGTAACGCGCCTCTATATGACCTGATCTGCAGACAGGGGGCAGTAACGCGCCTCTGCACCGCCCTGACCTGCAGACAGGGGGCGCTGCTCTTCTTCGTGGCTTGTACTGTATGTAGCATGCATCTCTACTAATCACATTATGCAAAAATACGAATGCTTCAGTCGGACGGATGTTGCTTGTGCTACCTCTTGTTTTCACCGCACGGATCTGACTGTTACGCGCCCGGGTTTCACCGCCGCGACTAAGCCCCTCCCACACAGGACACCATGACCAGCTCCTGTTTCCAACGCTGTCAATCGAAGAGAGTGACGATAATAGAATGGGAACAAAGACAAAAAGCGAGATAACAAATACGTTTGCTTGAAAAAGTGACCGCAGATCATTTGTTCTTTTTCCTGTTGTCGCTTGCCCTTGATGGTTTGGCTGAGAATCAATAAAGAACAGAAGCCGATCAATATATTTACCCTTTGTCAGTAAATAATCAAAGCCAACGTTAGCTTAAACTAGACCTGCAGTTTGGGCCATGAACACAAGGTGGCGCCACTCACTGCGAGTTCCTGGAATAGAAATAACAGAAGCCAAAACTGTAAAGGCCTGTTCATACGTTCAGAAACAAACGCTAAAATACAAGAATCACGCATTTTGTCAACATTTCTGTCATTAAATTAAAATTTCCCCTCATTCCTCTGTTTGATGAAATGTTTGCGAATCTTATCTTATTTAGCTAATAAAATAAGTGCAGATCTGATTGCAATTGTGGCATTAAAAATATAGTTATTATTAAAAAGTGTTGACTTTACAGACAATGCTACGGTTAGCTAAACGCGTCGTGCTAGCGCAAGCTTCGGGCGCTGCATTTCCACTTCCGCTTGAAAATATGCTGCAGAAAAACAAGGCCTTAAAAGTCATTAAAACGTATTACTGGCATTAAATCTAAAAGTATTGGGAAATTATGACATAGCTCAAAAATATTGACTTTGTGATTTGTACAAGTTCATCTAAAATACCGAAAATATAGACCCTTCAATTGTTTGTAAACATTCCGGGCTTAGCTGGAGGCAGGAAGGTAGATTCTTATCTATTTCCATTGTAGCTGTTGTCATAGTAACGATAAACAAATGTCTAACTGTTGTTGTAAATATCAGATAAACCTTATTTTATCGTCTACCACCATCAATATTTCTGAAACTCAACAGCGTTACTAAACATACTTATTTCTCAGGCCCATTAGCCAAAAATGCTGTTGCTACTGCTATAAAAGTAATATTTACCAAACTCGCTACATCCGGGTTAGCGGAGAAAAATGCTAACGGCGCAGCAGCTACGCTAAACCCGGAAGTAGCGATTTTTGTAAATATTACTTTTATAGCAGTAGATACAGCATTTCTGGCTAATGGGCCTGATAAATAAGTATGTTGAGTAAGTCTCTGTTGAGTTTCAGAAATATTGATTGTGGTATTAAAGAGATTTTTGTAGTTTCTCGCACATCTGCGGACCCGGAAGTAGCGCTGTGACGTCACCACCAGGTTAGTCTAAAACATATTCGGCTGCAGTTTAGGATGAAATTGGCTCGAAAGTTTCCCGTTTTGTCCAATTCTCTTTCCTGTGTTTGATGAAAGGTTTGCAAATGTTTAGAAACGACACATGCGCTGATTTCTTTTCTGCGTTTGTGGATTTAAAACATTAGAAGTTGCGTTAAAAAGCATAACATTTGACTCCTCTAAATAAAGTGAAAATAGTGACACGCCGGTGTGTTTTGTCCTGTGTGGAAGGGGCTTTTCACGGAGCGTCTGTGAACACATCACGCTGCTCGTTTCTACAGAGGCCCGGAAGGTTCACGTTACAAAGATGAGAATGTTCAAACGAAGCGGCGACAGATTCTGCGTTTTCGGGATTTTTTTGTTTCTTGCCTGTTAAGAATATTTAGTGATTTATCGAGCAGAACTCCTCCGACTGATCGACGCTTGTGCCTCGTTATTTAAACGTTTTCTCTACATTTGGCTCAGTTCGCCGTTTCATGATTGCAACCAGGCAATGTTTAAAAACGAGTTTGCTCCTCTGAGATGTTGCTTTTGTTTCATTTTAAAAATAAACCCCCCCAAACGGTATTCACTAAACATGGAAATGAAAGTAAAAATGTCATGATTACATTTTTGCCTTTGGAGCCAAGACGTTATTGACATGTTTTGTATTTGAATAAAGCAGATCTTCCACTTTGTGATGACACGCTCCGTCAGAAAAGGCTTTCTGATCTAAATGTTTGTTTGAAAAGGTAAAAACCCAATCCTCCAAACTTTAGATATCGGCGCTTTAACGATACTTGGAAACCGATACCTGAACGATCCTTTTTCCTACATTAATTTATTTCTCATCTATAACAGTGGCTCCAAACCTTTTTAGTCTCACGTCCTTCATTTCTTCCCCCCTGAACTCTAAAGTTGTATTGTATATAAAAAAAAAAATGAAGCAAAGACATTATGAAAGTCTAACCTTCTACAGCGAATCATCATGAAAAATAAGTTTTCTTTTAAAATGATTATCAAAATACTGGGTTCTTCTTAGATCTGAGTTAATTCCAAGTACCCTCACGTACCCCATGGGGTCCCGCACCCCTGGTTGGGAAACACTGATCTACAACTAGGGCTGGGTATCATTAAACAAATGCAATCTGGAATCTCAAATAATAAAAGCAGGTTCTGAAAAAATCGGATATCGTCAGATGTTTGAAGCCTGTTGGTCCCGGGACGGCGTTAAAAGAAGTGACTTGGTTGTTTCAGATGAAATAAATGATTTTTCCTCATTTGTTATTGAGGATTAACAGGCATCAACACAAATCTGAAGAGATATTTTTTCAGAACCTGCCTTCGATCCCCAGTCACGGAGATAAAGCTCTTGTATTGGACTGAACATGAAGCCTTTCTGAAACGCGTTCATGTCCGAGGTGGAGCCTGTGTCACAAAGTGTGGATCTGCTGCTCTGTTGTTGGAGAAGAACCTGGACGTGGAGCTTCTCAGAGTGGATCAGAGCGGTTCCTGAGCTCCTTCAGTTGGTTTTGTACTTTTGTATCCAGCTTGTTGTGTTTGCGGCATGACTTCAGAACCTCGCTGCATGTGACCGTGGTGACGCTGCATTGGCCTCGGACTCTCCGGGCGCTCACTGACCAATAAACCACCCAAACCAAAGCCTCTGTGACTGACCTCTTCCATTCGCCAGCACCATGTAGCTCCATCACGGGCTGAACATGTGGCTCCAGATCGCTGCAGATGTTTAGAAAATAAACTGAAGCTCAGACTTGAATAATGTTCTAAACTCACTGTATGTAGAACTTTTCTACTTCATCACATCCACACACCAACGCTGGAGGAAAGGAGGGGGAAGTGTCTTGCCCAAGGACACAACAGCAGTGTGCACCTTCAGGAGCTGGGATTCAAACCCCTGACCTTCTGACCCTGACCCGCTCTACCGACTGTGCCATCCTTTTCAAAACAATAATTAATTTCTTTAAATATACTTTCATCATCTCGTTTCCAGGGCGAGTTAGGAGTCGGTCGCCAAGGGCAACCGTCGCTAAGGGACCGTTCTGCGGCTCCATCACAAACGTCCTTCCCTCTTCTTTCACTCCGTCCTCTGCTTCCCCGGCGAGACTCCGCCTCCTCCTTCGCCACCGGGCCGTTTCAATTTTACATGATGATAAATTATTAAAAACACTCTCCGCAGCGAAAGACAAGAGAGAGAGGGGGGAGGGCGAAGAGAGAGGGGGGAGGGAGGAGAGAGAGGGGGGAGGGAGAAGAGAGAGCGAGAGAGGGAGGAGAGAGAGAGGAAAGAGAGAGAGGGAGGAGAGAGAGGGGGGAGGAAGAAGAGAGAGGGGGGAGGGAGAAGAGAGAGGGGGGAGGGAGAAGAGAAAGGGAGGAGGGGGGAGGGAGAAGAGAAAGGGAGGAGAGGAAAGAGAGAGAGGAGGAGAGAGAGAGGAAAGAGAGGGAGGGAGGGAGGGAGGGAGAGAGAGGGAGGGAGGGAGGGAGAGAGAGGGAGGAGAGAGAGGGAGGGGAGAGAGATGGAGGAGAGAAGAGGAGAGAGAGGGAGGAGAGGAGAGAGAGAAGAGAGGAATGTAAAAGCAAAAGCATTATGTGTAGAAAAGGGTGTGTTTTAGTGAAAAGCGGCTGCAGCAGAGGGGGGGGGGAGTGAGTGAGTGGGGGAGGGATGGAGCCAGTGTCATAATGCAGGGCTGTCCGAGAGGGAGGGGCCACAGTAGACAATGGAGAGAGAGCAGATCAGGCCACACTGCTGCAGGTCAGAGACTCTTTGATAAAACGCGGAGCTTTGATTGAGGTAAAGCCGACTCGAGTCCGTCACTTTAATCCTTTTCCCAGACGAGGCTCCTTTAATTAAACTTCTGTTATGAAGGTCCCATAGACTCGTTTAAAATCCCAGAGACCATTTTAGTCCACGAGTAAAAATGTTCTGACTTAAATGAGGCTAAAACTCATTTTAAAGTATTTCATGAAACTAAAACTGTGACTGAAATGTGCAGAAATCGGACGATGTTAAAGGAATAAAAACTTCACAGTTTGTTTAAATCCACGGCCAAAGGAACAGGAAAAACAAACGAATATACGTTTTCAAATCTGGATTCATTTTAACCACAGACTTAGCGGCTTGAATCTGGAATCAGACCCCACGGAGACGGGACCCCACGGAGACGGGACCCCACGGAGACGGGACACTCGAGTCTCCAAAGCCGTGTGAAGCCGGCCCCTCATGACATTTATATTAAACATGTGTGAATCGTTTGTGCCGTTTTCGTTTCTGAGATATTGAGGATTCTTGTTTGCATGCAGTGTGTGTTGCCGTGCACCCCGGACACGTGCGTGCGCCTCAGAGGACGAGTGTGGACGCCTCCAGGCTCTAAAGCAGGGGGGTGGGGGGGGGGGGGGGGGGGGGGGCAGTTTTCTTCATCAAAAGACCCAGGGCTGAAGTAAAGCATCACTTTGTACAGAGTTCATCGTTTACACTGGAAACACGGCCATCTTCATCTAGAGAAACGATCAGTAATGTTTACAGCACAAACGATCGACATGTTTTTAATATAAATGTAAAGGAATGATGGTGCTCAGCCCCCCCCTCCCCCCCAGGGGAAACTGAAGCTACAAACGAAACTCACCGTCACAGAGTGTGGAGTGAATGTAAATGCTAAATTACTGATGACCTCAGATCTGACCAATAAAACAATCATATTTCAAAAACGACACAAACGAAGAAAACCGCACAAATGATTGACTTTTTTTTAAATTTTATATCTAAATTTGAGTTTGATGAGGGGGCAGGTTCACGGAGGTTCCAGACATTTTCATTGGTTGTGCCGTTTTGTTTGTGGGAGAAGAAACATGAATCATTACAAATGTTCCTGAAACATGAAGATCTCATCTCACACGTCCAAACCATTCATCTCCTCACACAGAAGAGCATGGACTAAAATACAGATGGAAAATGATGAGAGGGCGCCCTCTGCTGGAAACAAATGGCAGCAGAATGCGAGTCAGAACGTCCCGCTCAAAAGCCTCAGTAAAAAGGCCGACACAGAAGCTGCAGTTTGTGATTCATTTTATTTAAGGCTTTCGGGGAAAAGACAGACTTCTCTTTTTAAAGTGCAAACAAATATAAACCGTACAAACTTCATTTGGTTTCAGCACTTCGGCCTCACGACTCGAGGACGGAGGAGACGCAGAAGCGGGAGGGAAAGAAGCAGTTCCTCCACCAGCGAGAAACAGAGGAACTTCTACTCCACAGAAACACGGCTCGGATCCGGACGAAGGCACTTGGTTCACCTCACGGACTTTTATCCACAGCTCGTTTCGATTCAAGAAAATCACCTGATCATTTGTCATTAAGTAAAAATAAGGCGTAATAACTCTTTATATTCACATTGAAATACTAATAATTCGAGACTCATTCTAAGACACTTTCAGCCTCTGCTGCCCCCTTGTGGCTCATGCTTTAACATCGTTTTTTAAAATCTTTTTCTGTGGTTTAAAAGCTTCTCCTCGGGTCGGTTTATCTGGAGTAGACAGTTCCTCTGGTCCCGCCCTCGGCCCGGTTACTCCTTGTCCTGGCGCGGCCCCGGCAGCGCCCCCAGCAGGCCGTTGGCGGTGGTGAACAGGTTGATGGGGGACGTGCCGTCGGTGAAGAGCGTGGACTTCAGCCCCAGAGCCTGGAGCATCTTCACCTGCAGGACACGGTTAGAGTCAGTTAGTCCTGAAACACCTTCCTGTCGGCCAGTGGAGAGTCAAGACCACTTCCTGTCGGCCAGTGGAGAGTCAAGACCACTTCCTGTCGGCCAGTGGAGAGTCAAGACCACTTCCTGTCGGCCAGTGGAGAGTCAAGACCACTTCCTGTCCGCAGTTTAACGTTATTAACCCACACGTTTCTCCGGCTTTACCCAAATCGAAAAGCGTCAGTGTAACGCCTCATTTGAAAGCGAAGACAAAAGCTCATCTAAGATTTTTCCTTGCGTTTCTATGCATTGTTGCCGTTCACTTTGTCATGTTTTTGTAATTTTTGTTGTTGCATTTTTGTAGTAATTTTTTTGTTGCATTTTTTTGTTGCATTTTTTTCAATAATTTTGTTGCTTTTTTTGTAATGTTTTTGTTGAATGTTTAAAATGTTGTAGTTGCATTTTAGTTGTTTTGTAATTTTTTGTAGCATTTTTGTAATTTTTGTAATTTTTTGTAATTTTTTAGTTGCATTTTTTTATCATTTTTCAGAATTTGTAGTAATTTTTTTAATTATTTTGTAGAATTTTTTGGTAATTTTTTGTTTGCATTTTTGTTGTTTTTGTAATTTATTAGTTAATTTTTTTTGTTGCATTTTTTAGAATTTATTTGTTGCATTTTTGTTGCTTTTTCATCACGTTTTTGTTGCAATTTCCTCTTTTACGTCTCGTTTTTGTCGCTATTTTGACTTTTTTTTTTCCAAGAAGCTTTTAGATTCGGGTAATGCCTGGGGAATAACTGGAGAAAATGTGCTCGGTCAAAGTGGGGTTAAGAGGTTAAAACATAAGATTTGGAAGAAAAGAAGAAAACGTGGATAATTGTAAAGCCGACTGTTCCATAGAAATGATTTTTCCGATGGCGGCGCTCGTTAGAGAATCACGCTGGGTCACGATAATCACCATCTCGACTTATCCTTCAATAAATGACAGATTTTGTTAACCTTGACCGAGCCTCTTGAGAGCCCCATTTGAAAGCTAAGAACTACAAAACTGATCTAAACTTTTATGTCGCATTGTAACCAGGTTTTTTTGTTGCTCTTTAGCCATGTATTCCGTCGCTTTTTTATATTGTTATTGTTGCCTTTTTGTCACGTGCAATGCCTCATTTGAAAGCTAAGACCTTGCAGTTTCTGAAAAAGTGTGAAATATCTGTGTGTGTAATTATACTTTAGGTGACCCAGTCAGAGTTGGCGTCATGTTGCACAGAGCCTGGTTATCTAAACCACACTGACGATGACACTGAATCTGGAGGCTCTCGTGGCGCTCTCGTACCTGCAGCTCGGGGCCGGCGCGGGCCATCTCCTTGAGCGTGTCGGTGCCCAGGCTCTGCACCAGCTGGCTGAACTTGTTACTCTCGATCTGAGCCAGTTTCTCCTGTTTCTCCACCTCCAGTCGGTCCATGTCTTTCTTGTACCCGAGCTCCTGCTCCCGCGCCTTCGCCAGACGCATCAGCTCCGCCTCCTGCAGGCCCAAAGAGGAACTACGTCATGTCAGGAGCGCCCACATTTTCCCCCTCCATTTTTGACCATTTATTCCCAATTTTTTCACTTTTTTCTCGCCGATTTATCCCTCAAATTTTCCACTCCCCCACACATATTCCCCCCCCCCCCCCCCCCCCACACACACACACTTTTTTACTTTTTTCCTCAATTATTTGCCCATTTATTCCCCATTTTTCTAGACCCCCCCCCCCCACATGTTTTCCTCTTTTTCCCCAATTAAAAAAAAAAACGTTTTCCTACTTTTTTCGCCCATTTATTCGACTTTTTCCCCCAGATTTGTTTCACTTTTTCCCCACAATATTTGACATTGGAGATAATCGATATTGTCAATTTTCATATCTTATATATAACAACAATTTTGATATGATCTTTTAGACAATACATTTCCCACCTCCAGCCTCACACTCGTCAGCGACAGCCCCCACACTCATCAGCAACAGCCCCCACACTCGTCAGCGACAGCCCCACAGCAGTTCCCACACACACACGGTCAGCAGATTAGATGAAGCAGACACTCACCGCCTCGATGCTCTGGGCCTCCGCCTTCAGTTTGGCCTCGTTGACCGCGGCCTCGCCCTGGATCCGCGCGGCCTCAGCGCGGGACTGGGCCTCCGCTTTGGCCGCTCCGGTGCTCTCCACCGCGGCGCTGGCGCACAAATCAAACCGTTTTTACACAACATGACGGTTTATGTTCGTGCTGTTAGGTTGTGTTGAGTGTTCCTTCAGCAGCTCCTTGTGGTGTGTATGGTGATGTGTGTTAGGTAGTCTTAGATGGTGTTAGATGGTGTTGGGTGGTGTTGGGTGGTGTTGGGTGGTGCTGGGCGGTACCTGAGCGCCTCCAGCTCCAGCAGCTCCTTGCGGGCGCGCTCGGCCTCGGCCTGGTCCATGATCCGCTGTCGCTCCAGTTTCCCCTTGGCCTCCTGCTCCAGACGCTCGGCCTCGTGACTGTATCGAGACAGAGGGTCATTAAAGAACATGAGCCTGTCCCGGTCCGGCCGCGCCCGGGCCTCACCGCGCCGTGGCCTCACCGCGCCGTGGCCTCCTGGCTGTTGGTGGTGATCTCGATGGCGAGCTGCACGCTCTTCATCAGGGAGTCCCGCGTCCGCTGGTCCACCGGCTCCACAGACTGGATGTCCACGCTGCTGATCACCAGACGGTTCTGAGCGAACGTCAGAGCGTTCCGGATGTTCACCTTCTCATCGAAGCCGAACACGGCGGAGCAGATGATCCTGATGGAGTTCTGAGAGACAAGAGCGTCAGTCCTGCATCCATGTACTCGTATACTGTCCCGTGAAAAAGTACATTTGCCCCCTCCCCCTCCCTGAAACTCAAATGTTTCTGATCATCAAGTACATTTTCACATCACGCAAAGACATTCCCGGTTTATGATTCCCTCACCTCCTCAATCACCGTGTGCTCCACCAGAGCACTTGAGCTTCAGGGCTTGAACTCATGCGCGTCTCAGACGTGACAAAAAGTTCAACTTTCGTCTCGTCAGTAAACAGATCATGTCTCTAAACGTCTTTAGAATCCTCCAGTATTTTGGCAAATGAAAGACGAGCCGTTTTGTTCTTATTTGTCAGCTGTGGTTTTCACCGCGGGAAATCTCCGTGAGGCCATTTTTGCTCCGTGTTTATCTTATAGTCGAGTCATGAACACGGACTTTGACTGAGCCCTGAAGCTGCAGGTCTTCAGATGTTCCTTTGATGACCTTCTGAAGTCATTTCACAGCGTTATCGGTTTTCTTATGAGATTTTGTAGACTACTTTCTTTGTCTAACAGTGATATTTCCTTCCTATAACTTGGTGGTGGTCAGGTTTGGGAGTGGCCAATGAAACTGAACCCTTAATAAAAGTGACTGTATTTTGTGTTCACTGGGAAAGTCTGTGTGATATAAAAACTCGACGATCGGAAACATTTCAATATAAACAACTGTAAGAGATCAGGAAGGGGTCAAATACTTTCTCACGGCACTGTATTCATAAACTGGTGCGTGTGTCTCAGCGCCACCTTGTGGAAGTCGTCGAACTGCACCGAGGCCACGGCTCCTCTGATCTTGGAGGCGATGGCTTTGCAGGCGTCGCCCACGAAGTCCGGGACGGAGAAGAGCGCGGCGGCGTGTTCGGCGCTCACCGGGCTCTTCACGTCGAAGTGCCTGCACAGATTACAGACGGCATGTTGGGAATCGCCCATATATGGTCATGTGCGAAGCAGGCAGAGGGAAAACTAAAGAAAAACAACTTTCTTACATTCCTCCAGAGATACTTTAACAAATGCTCATATACTTTTCCACTAAAAAATACAAATACAAATACAAAGCTAAAGTTAGCTTCAGGACATGTAAGGCCTCCATTTGGGCGGAGCTCAGTTTAAGACTTTTATGCTTCGTGGAAACTCTGGACAAATGCGTCGCCGGTCACGTTTGGATTTCAATAATAAAGTCAAATGTATTTGCATTATTGTTTTTATATTGTTAATAAATGTGCAGCACTTTGGAAACGCTTTGTTTGGATTAGATGAACATCATGGGACCTTTATGTAGAACTTAGTCAGAGTCACAGTAGTTTGGTACGTTACCAGTTGTAGGACAGCTGCAGCTGCAGTAGCAGCAGTAGTAGTAGCATTAGTACTAGTAGTAGTAGCAGCAGTAGTAGTAGCAGTAGCAGTAGCAGCAGTAGTAGCAGTAGTAGTAGCAGTAGCAGCAGTAGCAGCAGTAGCAGTAGCAGCAGTAGCAGCAGTAGCAGTAGCAGTAGCATGTTACCAGTTGTAGGACAGCTGCAGCTGCAGTCTGGCGTGGTCCGCGGTCTCGATGGTGATGATGTCGGTGCAGAAGTCGGGTCCCAGCAGCAGACAGACGGCTTTGATGACGTTGGCACGTTTCGGTTTGTCTCCGGACAGAGACAGGACAGTGAACTGCTCATCAGGCCCGAGCATCACCAGCTCAGGCCCAAACACCACCCTGCAAACAGGTCACCAATTACACCTCATTTTGCATTTGCTCAAATAATAACTGGGCCAGGAATGAATTTAAAGCAGAACTAAGGAACGCTGCTGTGGCCGGTGTTCTTTATGTCGTGTCACTTTAGGAGATCCTCACGTTATTTTAATTAAATAACATGAGGACAAGTATCGTACCGGTATCTCCCTGTAGTCGTACGAGCTTTTACTCTGAAGGCGTCTCTCACCTGGCCTTCTCCCTGTAGTCGTACGAGCTTTTACTCTGGAGGGGTCTCTCACCTGGCCTTCTTCTCCCTGTAGTCGTACGAGCTTTTACTCTGAAGGCGTCCCTCACCTGGCCTTCTTCTCCCTGTAGTCGTACGAGCTTTTACTCTGAAGGCGTCCCTCACCTGGCCTTCTTCTCCCTGTAGTCGTACGAGCTTTTACTCTGAAGGCGTCCCTCACCTGGCCTTCTTCTCCCTGTAGTCTTAAGCTTTTACTCTGAAGGCGTCTCTCACCTGGCCTTCTTCTCCCTGTAGTCTTAAGCTTTTACTCTGAAGGCGTCTCTCACCTGGCCTTCTTCTCCCTGTAGTCTTAAGCTTTTACTCTGAAGGCGTCCCTCACCTGGCCTTCTTCTCCCTGTAGTCGTACCAGCTTTTACTCTGAAGGCGTCTCTCACCTGGCCTTCTTCTCCCTGTAGTCTTAAGCTTTTACTCTGAAGGCGTCTCTCACCTGGCCTTCTCCCTGTAGTCGTACGAGCTTTTACTCTGAAGGCGTCTCTCACCTGGCCTTCTCCCTGTAGTCGTACGAGCTTTTACTCTGGAGGGGTCTCTCACCTGGCCTTCTTCTCCCTGTAGTCGTACGAGCTTTTACTCTGAAGGCATCCCTCACCTGGCCGTCTTCTCCCTGTAGTCGTACGAGCTTTTACTCTGAAGGCGTCCCTCACCTGGCCTTCTTCCCCCTGTAGTCGTACAAGCTTTTACTCTGAAGGCGTCCCTCACCTGGCCTTCCCCCTGTAGTCGTACGAGCTTTTACTCTGAAGGCGTCCCTCACCTGGCCTTCTCCCTGTAGTCGTACGAGCTTTTACTCTGAAGGCGTCCCTCACCTGGCCTTCTCCCTGTAGTCGTACGAGCTTTTACTCTGAAGGCGTCCCTCACCTGGCCTTCTCCCTGTAGTCGTACGAGCTTTTACTCTGAAGGCGTCCCTCACCTGGCCTTCTTCTCCCTGTAGTCGTACACCTGCACCGCGGCGTTGTGGGGCACCCTGTACGACACCACGCGGGTCTTGTCTCTCGGGACGCCGTTGTTGGCGCGGTCCCGGTCCGAGCGGTCGGCCAGCGGGTCGAGGGGCGACGCCAGCAGCGCCTCCACATTCAGCGGCAGCACCTTCTGCCACAGCTCCTCGTCCTGGGTCAGCATGTAGGTGTGTCCGATCACCGCGCGCACCTGGAGAGACGGGCCCAACGGTTCATCGTCAGAGGAGACGGGGCAGCAGGTCAACGGGGCTAAAACTTACAAATGCTCAAACTCATATGTACAATATCAGACACTCATGTCCGTCCTCTGCCTGGCATTAGGAGACGACTGATTTACCTCCTTCTTAACCCTGATAAACCGAGGTCATTAATCTCTGAAAGAGTCTCTGTCTGAGCAGATCATCTCCCTGGATAAAGTCAGTGTCTCGTCGAGCTCTACAGTAGAAAACCTTGAAGTTCTGTCGAATTTAAAATCCTGCTCCTCACATTTAAAGCCCTAAAGGGTTTGGCTCCGCTCTATCTCCAAGACGTCATCGTTCCAACCAGAGCTCTCAAAACTCAGGGCTACTAGTGATTCCTCGGGTCTCCAACATCAGTGTGGGAGGAAGAGCCTTTAGCTCCAACATCACTGTAGGAGGAATTTAGCTCCAACATCACTGTAGGAGGAAGAGCCTTTAGCTCCAACATCACTGTAGGAGGAATTTAGCTCCAACATCACTGTAGGAGGAAGAGCCTTTAGCTCCAACATCACTGTAGGAGGAAGAGCCTTTAGCTCCAACATCACTGTAGGAGGAAGAACCTTCAGCTCCAACATCACTGTAGGAGGAAGAGCCTTTAGCTCCAAGCTCCGCTTTTATGGAATAAACTCCCTCTTTTATCTGAAGTCTGTTCATTACTATTCACATGGTGAAAACCAAAACCATTGATGGATTTAAGTAAATAATTCCTCGCCCACTGTGCCCATTGTGTTCCATATTTTTGAGGGAATCTAGACCAACCCTTTAACTAGACCCTAAGGTTCCCTCTGAGTTCGTACCTTCCCCGTCTTGATGTCGCGGACGTAGATGCCCTCGTTCTCGTCCAGGGGAATGGCCTCGCGCCGCAGTACCACCTCCACCGCAGCAGGGGGCACGTACTCGATGGGCCCGCGGAGCATCCAGCGGTCACCCGGGCGACGGGACACTCCCATCCGGCGCCGGCGCTTGGCTCCGCCCTCCTCCTCCTCCTCCTCGTCCTCTTCGTCGAACTGCTCCATCTGACGACCACCGGGGGGCGCACAACCACAAGTTAGGTCCATCTCTGAGCAAGGCCTCATTAAAGTCACGCTGCGGAACATTTCACCCACACGTTTGATGGTTTTACAGCCAGACAAATTTAACATAACTTCCCAACAATATTTTTAATAACTCAAACTCAAAAAAAATCTGTGCATGAAGACGGAAACTTCAACATTCAAAAGCAAAATGGGGGGGGGGGGTCTTTCATCTCCCCCTGGTGTATCTGACCAGAAAACCACAATTGCAACTTCCCTGCCTCTGGGTCAGAGTCACCAATACACACTAATGGAATCGTGAAGAAGCTAACAGGCTAACGGGCAAAGCTAACTGCGGGCTAGCGCCACTTAAACAGTATTTACAGCCGAGTTTGAGAGAAAAAAAAGATCTCCATTGTGTAATTGGATGTTCTGTTGGTGTTTTCTGCCCCTTTGACCTCCATGACAAACTCACGCTTTCATCGCTCTGCCGTCACACATACAAGCATTACCTCTGGTCAGAAGAAACCTCAAATAATGTTGAGATTTTTATTGTTCAAAGTGAAATGTGAGTTTTTACAGTAAACACAGGGCTGTGTAAAGAAGGCTCATCGTTTTCTATGAGCTCAGACTCAGAGCAGCGTCAGAACGAGCTGATGTTCGTGCGGAGTCAGAGGCTCATCTTTGATTTAGCTTTACAATTGGCTTTTAAATAGCTACAAAAATCTCTCAAACTTGAGTAGTCTTGTGTAGAACTGAATTAACAAATGTATGTGAAAAAAATAAAAAATAGAATTAATCTAGAATATTTTTATAGCGACATAAAATGAATGAATGCCTTAAGTTTAGCTCAAATAGGCGAGGCAAGTTTATTTATATCTTCGTGCCTTTCACACACAAGGCAACTCGACCTTCACCTGTGCTCTTCACAATCTGCCACTGTAGTCGGACCAGTTCCAAACAAAGGGCCGTTGAGCCTCGCCCGACTCGCTCAAGTTCCTTAACGCACAGTCATTTCAAACCGACTGCTGACAGAGGCATGTCGGTATGTGGGAAACACGGCCAGGGACAGGCATCAGACACCTGACGGTTTATAATCCAGGCCCAAACACCTGACGGTTTATGATCCAGGCCCAAACACCTGACCGTTTATAATCGAGGCCCAAACACCTGACCTTTTCAGAATCCGGGCCCAAACACCTGACGGTTCATAATCCAGGCCCAAACACCTGACGGTTCATAATCCAGGCCCAAACACCTGACGGTTCATAATCCAGGCCCAAACACCTGACGGTTTATAATCCAGGCCCAAACACCTGACGGTTTATGATCCAGGCCCAAACACCTGACGGTTTATAATCCAGGCCCAAACACCTGACCGTTTATAATCCAGGCCCAAACACCTGACCGTTTATAATCCAGGCCCAAACACCTGACCGTTTATAATCCAGGCCCAAACACCTGACCGTTTATAATCCAGGCCCAAACACCTGACGGTTTATAATCCAGGCCCAAACACCTGACGGTTTATGATCCAGGCCCAAACACCTGACGGTTCATAATCCAGGCCCAAACACCTGACGGTTTATGATCCAGGCCCAAACACCTGACGGTTCATAATCCAGGCCCAAACACCTGACGGTTCATAATCCAGGCCCAAACACCTGACCGTTTATAACCCAAGGATCAAACACCTGACGGTTTATAACCCAGGGATCAGACACCTGACGGTTTATAACCCAAGGATCAAACACCTGACGGTTTATAACCCAAGGATCAAACACCTGACGGTTTAGAACCCAGGCCCAAACACCTGACCTTTTCAGAATCCGGGCCCAAACACCTGACGGTTCATAATCCAGGCATCAGACACTTGACGGTTTATAATCCAGGCCCAAACACCTGACGGTTCATAATCCAGGCCCAAACACCTGACGGTTTATAATCCAGGCCCAAACACCTGACGGTTTTAGATGAGTGGGTTAGAGGCGACATCGTGCAAACAGAGAAAACAAATCCAGGACACTGATGCAAACGTTTGGGAAAGTGACGACACTCGTGCAAAAAAAAAAAATGTTTCTCTGCACTGCGTCCACATGTAGCGTGACATGACCGCGCTGTGAAGACAGGGGGCGCCGTGTGAGCAAAACTCAACTGAAACAGTGAGTCACTTTAAAGGCCAGACGCTGCAGGGCCAATGAGGAACGTTTAAAGCAGAAGTACAGATGTGAAACTTCTGTCGGTTACGGACAGAGGCAGGTAGTACTCGGTTACAGTTACTCGAGTGCATGTACTTTAGTAACTTTTTAAAGTAACTGGTTAATATTACTCAAGTAAAAAGTACTAAATGGAAAAAAAGTAATGCTCAGACTGGTTTTGAAAAATCACATGTCACAAAATGAACAAAATAATTGGCGTCTAAAGGGTTAGAATTAAGTATCTGTTTCTTACTTGGGTAAATCTTGAGTGACAAATCTTTATTTTGACGCGTAAAACGATTTCATTTTGATTCCCTTTGAAAATACGACGATTTTCACATTATTTCATGTTTTGTTTTTCATCATTTATGTCACGACTGAAACATGAATCAGACTCTTACAGTTGGTTACTCACAGTACTCGAGTAACATTTTCATGTCATTTTTTACTTTTACTAGAGTCAATGTTTGGGCCACTGGTTTTTACTTGCACTTAAGTAGTATTATTTAAAGTAATGTTACTCTTATTTGAGTAAATATTTGGCCTACTCGACCTCCCTGAAGCTCAATAAATCAGGCAGGAATTAGATACCGATTAATCACTGAAAAAACCTTCAAAATGTTCCAAAAGTCCAAGGCTGTGCCTCTTGGCCCAGGGCATGTTTTCAAAAGAGATTTTTTGATCAATGACTTTTTTTTTTTCAGGTTAAAGCAGCACTAAGCAACGTGTTTACCTAAATAAATCCTCTCCGCAGTCCCTCTGGGGGTAATACAAGTGTTAATGGGGTCTTTCATCGCCCCCTGGTGTCTCTGGCCAGAAAACCACAATTGCAACTTCTCAGCCACCGGGTCGGAGTCACCAATACACACTAATGGAATCACGAAGAAGCAGCTAACAGGCTAACGGGCAAAGCTAATTGTGGGCTAGCGCAACTTAAACAGTACAGCAGAGTTTGAGAGAAAAAAAAAAGGTTCTCCATTGTACAATTGGATGAACAATATCTTTGTCTTTTCTGTCAGCGTAGTATTTACTCTCACAGACGATTAATGAGTAAAAAACACAACTTGCTACGACACCTGCAGTGGCACTTATGGCCTCTAGGGGCACGAGTTACTCAGTACTGCTTTAAATAAAGGTTTGAATGAAAAAAGTGTCGGTAGGAGCGACTAAAGTCTTTGAAATAACAAGTTCCAGTAGTACTCATCGGTTTCTTACCCGAGTAAAAATAATTGTTACTTTTTCCAGCAAATATTTAGGCGGCAAATGCTTCATGTTGAGAAAACAGATGTAGATCGTCTCGTGCTCCTGGTTATTTAGAATTATTCAGTTTTTCTGTATTTTCTGCATCTTTTGGGATTTTCTTTGTAAATATCACGATTTCCACAGGGTTTTATGTCTCGTTTAAAAAAAATGTTTTGGCGCCATTGAAAATAAATCAGACTTTTTCCTCACAAAATGTCAAAGTAATATTACTCTTACTTGAGTAAATATTTCGGCGACTCTACCCGTTTTTGGCAATTTCCCAAATGAATCAGGGTTTAATAATAAAATCAGAGCAATATTTAACCAGATTATTGTGAAGTTCAGGATTATGTTCAGAGCAAACTGGAAGTGTGTGAGTTTCGCTGCAGCGTGTGGCCTTAAAGTGACAACGTGCGAGTAAACAGTAGTCATGCGCTCTGAGGCGGGGGGTCAAGGGTCAGTGGCTTAGGGCGAAGCCTGGCTCCAACAGTCTCATCCAGAGACTGTTTCATAAGAACTGGCTCCGAACGTGAGGCTCAGGCCCGGCCTCTCTCTGAGCCTGAACACAGAGTCCGGGCTCAGTCCGAGGTAGGGCTGGGCGATATATCGATATTTCGATATTTAAGATATATCGATATTTAAGATATATCGATTTTTTTTTAAAGAGATATGGAATTTGACCATATCGCATATATCGATATAGTCCACGTTTGCTGTAATACTTGCTTCAGCCGCTGATCAGAGTCTCTGCACTGCCCCGCCCCCCCGGCCCCGCCCCCCTGCCCCGCCCCTCCTCAGACACTCTTCAACAAACATGGAGAAAGCAACAATGTCTGAAGCGTGCGGAGGAGAGCCCCTTGGTTGGTAAAACAAAAACCAGTGGCTCAATAATTTGGAGATGGTTTGGATAGAAGTGAATGTAGCGGCGAGATATGGCGGCCACGTGCGCTGCGCCATGTGCTTTTGTTTACATGCGCTGCGCCATGTGCTTTTGTTTACGTGCGCTGCGCCATGTGCTTTTGTTTACGTGCGCTGGGCCATGTGCTTTTGTTTACGTGCGCTGCGCCATGTGCTTTTGTTTACGTGCGCTGCGCCATGTGCTTTTGTTTACTTCTCAGTCTAATTAAGGTTTGCGGTAGATCGTGGATGTACTGTGAAAATATCAGCGTTTGTAATGCTGCCACCGCGAAGGACTATCGCTTTTCCCCCGTTAGCATTGCGTTAGCCGCAACGCTAATCACTCCAGTCCCTCGCTGAGCTCTGATGATGACAGAGATGAAGGTGAGCCTGTGCTGCTTGTAAAAAGTAAAGAGTCGTTTGTGGCTCAGTTTAGGAGCTTATGTTTGGGAATGCTTTGGATAAAGATAAGAACTTATCTCAAAACCACTAAAACACAGTTAAATCAAGAGCAAATATCAAGAAATTATTTGGGCTATTTATTTATTTATTATATTTCATGATTATTAAGGACCTAAAAGTAAGTAATACTTTAATAAGTCATATTTCATTGTCTCAGTTTAGGCTTTAGTTTAGTTATATGCAACATTAAATCTTAAAACACTCCTATTTGACTTTGACTTAACATTTCATTTCACAGCTCTCACATTGTGGAAAAAATATCGGGATATGACTTTTGTCGCCCAGCCCTAGTCCGAGGTCACGGCGCTCGCTCAGGCTTGTCCCGCGCCCGACCCACGACGGGGAGGGAACACCCACCTCCGCGAAAATCCCTTTAAGACACGAGACGCACGTCCAGGACGGGGCGGGCGGGCCGTCCTGGGACAGCACGGCCACGGTCTGCGTTTGCAGCGCGAGGAGAGAGAAGGAGGTCACAAGGTCAACCAGCTTTATGAAACAGCCTCGGTCTGGAGACCATGGGAGATCTTTAGAAAAGGGACTTAAAGTGGACATGTCCTGCATACGGAGCCTGAACATAGACTTAAAAACCTTATTGTGGAGCCACAGCTTTGATTTATGTTTAATCATTTGAAAATACTGCACGTAAGAATGAAATGCAGGAGAAAGAGCTGGTGAAGATCTTGACTGGGGCTCCTCCTCCTTCAGCTTCGAGCTCAGAACAGCTCTGAGTCGATCATGGTGGATTATGGGTTTTAAAAATGTGGAGGACAGTTTTGGGTTTGAACAATGATGCGAGTGTAATCAGGAAGTACAGAATGAAGCGCCGACGCCGTAGAAGAAGAAACACATTTAACAGCTTCAAGAGGTCCTGCCTGCAGGTGCTTGTGAGATACTTCTCCAGGTCAGCCTTTGACAACAAACATGGTTCAAACCTCAACTCTTGATTTAGCAGGATATGTCCACTTAGACTATATTCAAAATCAAATCGAATAGAAAATCCAGATGATCGATATGGACGAAATGGATTTTGATCGCGAGACGAGGCAGCATTTGAGACGAAAAAGCAGATGTTTAGTTAAAATGTTTCCAGGGGAAGGCCCCGAGACCTCCCTCTCATTCAGGAACATGTGACACTTGTTTAGCCCCGCCTTAAGCCCCGCCCCTCACCGGGTCGATGTCGTCGAAGGCCTCCACCGCCCGCAGCACCAGCCCCTCCTCCTCCGACAGCACGAACACGTCCTGGATCCCGTTCTCCAGATGCTCTCCGGGCTGAAGGAAGAAGGACTTCTCTCCCTGAAGACAAAACAATTATTGTCTCATAATAAAAGGTTCGGAGCTTTACCCAAATCTAAAAGCTTCTCGACTGGAGCGTTTACAGACTATAGGCCAGTGCAACGGCTCATTTGAAAGCTAAGACCTGCAAAACTCATCTAAGCTTCATCTTTGTTTTTGTGATCACGTTTTAGTCCTTTTTGAGGTCTGTTCTTACCTGAGCTCAGACGAGTTGATGCGTACCCGTCTGGTCTTTACGCGTGCGCTCAGTCACGCAAATAGACCACAGATGTTGTTAGCATTCTTCCTCTCCTCTATGGGGCCAAACGGGGGTGAAGTTAGAAGTGACCGAGCTCTTCCACGTTTCCTCTATTTAAATACAGTTACATGATCCAAGTCTAGTTACACAAAATTAAACATGTGGATTTTCTAAGCGGGTTAAAGGGGAACTATATTGTGAGGCGTAGTAACACCGTAGGAGCGCTTCGACTTCCTGCGCAGATGTTGCTCCTGTGGTCTTTTTACGCCTCACAATATAGTTCCCCTTTAACCCGCTTAGAAAATCCACATGTTTCATTTTGTGTAACTAGACTTGGATCGTGGAAGAGCTTGATCACTTCTAACTTCACCCCCGTTTGGCCCCATAGAGGAGAGCAGGAGAGGCTAAATGCTAACAACGTCTTTGGTCTATTTGCGTGACTGAGCGCACGCGTAAAGACCAGACAGGTACACATCAACTCGTCTAAGCTCAGGGAAGAGCAGATCTCAGTCTGGAGAAACAGTGGCCTGTCCCTTTAAGGCGGTGGTTATGAGGTTAAAGCCTATTTTAACCTTTAGATGCAGTGGAGCCAGAGCTAGAAGAAAACATCTCTCACAGGGAAACTTGAAAAGGTTGTGGTCCCCAACCCCGTGGTCCCAAACCCTGCGGTCCCTAACCCTGCGATCCACAACCCTGCGGTCCCTAACCCTTCGGTCTCTAACCCTGTGGTCCCTAACCCTGTGGTCCCTAACCCTGTGGTCCCTAACCCTGTAGTCCCTAACCCTGCGATCCACAACCCTGCGGTCCCTAACCCTGTGGTCCCTAACCCTGTGGTCCCTAACCCTGTAGTCCCTAACCCTGCGATCCACAACCCTGCGGTCCCTAACCCTGCGATCCACAACCCTGTGGTCCCCAACCCTGTGGTCCCTAACCCTGTGGTCCCTAACCCTGCGATCCCTAACCCTGCGATCCACAACCCTGCGATCCACAACCCTGTGGTCCCTAACCCTGTGGTCCCTAACCCTGCGGTCCCTAACCCTGCGGTCCCCAACCCTGCGGTCCCCAACCCTTCGGTCCCACACTCACCTGGACCACCCTCTTCTTGCCGAGCTGCGGTTTCCCGGCCTGGTCCACGGGGTCGAGGACGACGCAGTACTGGCGGCTGCTCAGCGTGGTGACGTTGACCACGCCCACCACCTCCTCGGACACGGAGGGGATGTGCGCCTCGCGGTCGTCCATGGTAACCAGCCACTCCTCCCCCGTGCGCCGCTCGCGCCCCGTGGCGTCCTTAAAGGGCCTCAGCGCGCGGACGTGGAGCGCCCTCTGCAGGACAGTGAGGACAGCGTTTAGACTCCGAGCTCAGTCACGGAGCTTCATGAAGGTCAGACCTTGTCCGTGAGGATGAAGGCGTTGACGATGTCCAGAACCTCCTCATGAGCTCCGGGAAGATACGCCCCCACTTTGCAAATCAGCCACTCCTCCCCTGCAAACGCAAAACATCAGGTAAATCCATTCACCTACAGAGGCCCCGATCCAATACCGGGACCGATCCCATATCGGGTATCGGCTACAAATATCTGATACTGAACCGGTTTTGTCTCTCACCGCTTTAAAACATTTTCTGAGTTTTACCTGTGACCCTCTTGACTCCGGTCCGGTCCAGGCCCTCCTTGCGCGCCCGGAGCCTGATGGCCTGGTTCTCCCTGATCACTGTGGCTTTGATGGTCTCCAGCACCACCGCCTCCTTCTGCGGGATGTAGGTCCCTGCGGACGAGAGAACGGGTCAGAACCGGACTGAGCCGAGCGCTGCACGGTTAGCATTTATCACAATGGTACTGAGGCGTGAGCTACTGCTGGACACATGTGGAATTGTTTTCTATCTTTAATTAAGCTGCCCCCTAGGGGCTGAAGTGAACATTCTGGTTATTTATTTCTTTGAATTCATAACGCCGCACATTTTACATACTCAGGAATCTGTGTTCTACAAGTTGTGGGCCGGATTGAATCATCTCGCGGACCGGAAGTGGCCCGCGGGCCGCCTGTTGGAGACCCCTGGTTTATATTGTTGTTTATAACCTAGAACATCCATCCATCCATGTTACGTGTTCTCTAATGTAGAGAATACAGTGTAGATGGAAAAGAGATTAAAGTTTCCTAATACAATATATTCAAAAGGGGATTTTCTTTTGTGCCGAGGTATCGAGATCAAGTTTGACATTTGTGTATCGTGACAACATTAGGAATGACTCGTATTAAGATTCGTTCTAACTCTAGGTTTGCAGAGCTGGCCTCTCTGTGCAGTGTCTGACACAAATCTAATCTCTGTATAAATGTTTAATAAAGAGGAAAGTCTCAGACCGGGCCCCTCGAACAGCCACTCGTCTCCCGCCGTTCTCTTGGTGCCGGTGGAGTCGGTGAAGTCGAGCAGCGCCTGCAGCCGCAGAGCCGTGTCGGGAAAGACGATCTGCAGCGGAGTCACGTCCTGCGGAGACAAATATGATATTAGAGCAACCGGGAACACGATCTGCACACTCCAGCAGGGGGCGTACCTGCTGCACCTCCTCCCCGGGGTACAGGGGGAAGGGTTCCTGGGTGAGGCGGATCTCCTCGTCGGCGTGACGTAGTTTGGCCTGTCCCGACTCGTCGAACAGCACCAGCCCGTTGTCGTCGCGGGCAACCGGGTTCAGCACAATGCAGTAGTGACGCGGCGGCACCATGACCATCCGCACGGGGGGGAAGAGCACCCTACAACGCAAAAAACATCATTCAATCCATCTGCACAGGGGGGAAGAGCCCCCTACAACGCAAAAAAATCATTAAATCCATCCGCACGAGGGGAAAGAGCACCCTACAACGGAAAAAACATCATTCAATCCATCCGCACGAGGGGAAAGAGCACCCTACAACGGAAAAAACATCATTCAATCCATCCGCACGAGGGGAAAGAGCACCCTACAACGCAAAAAACATCATTAAATCCATCTGCACGAGGGGAAAGAGCACCCTACAACGCAAAAAACATCATTCAATCCATCTGTGTGAGCAGTGTGGACTCCCCCGCGCTGTGTGTGAGCAGTGTGGACTCCCCCATGTTGTATGTGAGCAGTGTGCCCCCCATGTTGTGTGTGAGCAGTGTGGACCCCCCTCGTGTTGTGTGTGAGCAGTGTGGACCCCCCTCGTGTTGTGTGTGAGCAGTGTGGACTTCCTTTTCCAGTGTAAATAGCATCAAAATTAACATTAAAGGCCTTTGACACTTTGTAAATGGGGAGTTTAGGTGGAGCTCTTTTTGTTTCACATCAGTCACTGAAGTGAGACCTGCTTGGATAAATATTTTACATGTAGAAGTGTAAATAACAATAAATAGTTGCAAATATTGAAATGTATAAAAACACTTTGTTCTGTTTTGCAGCGTGTACCGCATGTGTGCATATGTGGACACACCCCTCGCCAAACCGGTTGACCTCCGGGACAGTCCTTGCCTGTCGAGTGTGAGAAGTGTGCTTGCATTGACTGAGCAGTGTGGACTCACCTCTCATTGTCCTGGCGGATGTAGGTGAGCGGACCGATCTCCACACGGGCGATGTTGGTGTTCTGGTCCAGGACGTGGATGTAGTGATGCGGCGGGATGCGGATGATCGACGCGTCCATGGGGAGGTGCAAGTCCAGAGCGCGGGAGCCCGGCTTCGACATCTTCAGCTAAAATCTGCAACTGAACAGAGAGAAGGCAAATGTTGATTTAAAACTGAGAGAGACTTCCATACATCGAGCCCATGTGTGCTTTTATCTTTCAATGTAAATGATTAAAAGATCTGACCCCGAGGAACACCTTTACAGTCCTGTGACTCGTGTGGACTCTGGGACGGGTCCGGCTCCACCCTGTCCCACTTGAGAATGTCCCGGTGTGAAAGTCAAACAGAGGAACGTCTAAAGCCATCACTCAGAGGAGAACGACGTGTTCAACACAAAAGACCACACACCTCGATTTTAAATGACACATCGACTCTGCCTTAAAAAGTGTCGTGTTTGGAGCCGGTTTAAGGTGATTAATATCTCTGGGTCGATCCACAAGAAACACAAAGTGGCACAAAGTTCAACATCAGTGTCGGCACAAAAGACCAGAATAACTAGAATAGTGAAAAACTCCTTGATTTTGGGGGTTTAAAGCTCAATAAATCAGGTAGGAATTAGATATAGAAAAATCCCAGTGAAAAAAAAACTTCCAAATGTCATTTATTTTGTGACACATTTGAATAAACTAATGTTTAGTGGAAAAAATATTAAATTGTTTTTTGGTTCAAAGCTCAATAAATCTATATATAAAAAAAAAAAAACTATCACTATCTAGGCATATCCCAAACCGAAAAATGTAATATGTTTGTACTACATGTCACGGTTTCACAAATGTAGCCGAGTTACACTACTTTGAGTTACTTTTGGCAAAATATGACCTAAGAATAGTAATAAAGCCACTTTCCCTCATTCCCTCAAAATGCACCAACTTGATTTGGTGCATTTTATTCGTGGGGAGTTTAGCAGTTTTTGTTCAGTCAATCAAGTTTAATTTCTATCATCCCATTAACACTTGTATTACCCCCAGAGGGAAAGGATTTATTAAGGTAAACAGGTATATAAATAAAGATCTTCTTCTTCTTCTAAACACGTTACTTAGTACTGCTTAAACAGGCATTATATATAATTTGTACGCAATATATTTGTTTATCTAACCCCCTTATGAGAGACCAACAGTCCCGGTTAGAACCATGAGGCCGTCCTTCTGTGGACCCACCACCTGCAGGGGGCGCTATAGGGGCCAGTGCAGCCCCAACAGCTGCCCCCATGACCCGGCAACGGACAAGTGGAAGAAGATGGATGGATGGTTATATTTGTACATCAATACAAACCATTTAAATGCACTTGTAACTCCATCCATCCATTTTCTTCCACTTGTCCAGCTGTTGGAGCTGCACCAGCCCCTATAGCGCCCCCTGCAGGTGGTGGGTCCACAGAAGGACGGCCTCATGGTTCTAACCGGGCCTGTTGGTCTCTCATAAGGGGCTTCCACTTGTAACTCGAGTTACTTAAATTGTAATGACAAATATATGGCCATATTTTGTAACATGTTATATTCCTTAGTTACTGGAAAAAACTAATATATTTTTGTAACTCATTACTCTTGAAATACTTTTCCCCGAACACTGTTCTGGATCGGTATACGCAACCGATCCAGGCATGTTGAGAATATCTTATTGGTGAAACTGCACCGCGGCGCTGCTCTTAAGCAACAACTACAACCAGATGACCCGTTAGAAGCAGCTCGAGCCTAAACAATAAAATTACACCAGACTCAGTCTCTCTGGCCACACCCTGTGAATACCTGGCCCCGCCCTCCGTCCACATGTTTGCACAGTCTATAGGCGACTCCTGTGTGTCTCCATAGCAACGGGGCGGGTCCAAAGAGCACCCACTGTAAACCTAATCTCAGATAAACTGGGTCACGCCACCCAGCTCCCACAATGCACTGCACCTGTCGGAACAAATAAACTACCAATAAAGTCTTAAACGGAGCCGATAGAACTCTCCAAGTGTTTTAAGTATGTTAAATGTCTGATATGCTCCTGTGGCTGAATGTTTTTATGAATCAAATATAGATAGAGTTGCTTTAAACATCGAACCTGGATTGAAACAGAGTCGAAGGCTGGACAAACTCGCACTGAACCAAATGTTCTGAGCGATTTTTTACAAAACTTCATTCTATGGGAGAGAAACAGTTTTTGAAAGAATTTTTCAAAAAGAAAACGTCCAAATGTTTTTCCCTGATCATTATTCGACAGTGACTGGATTCATTCCTTTTTAACATCACGCACACGTTTGTGAATATTGTCTCCACTTTTGGACGCCTTTATGATTAAATGTAAAAAAGCCCCGAGTTTGACCTTTAGGGTCATTCCTCAGGCGATTCTAGTCCCGTGTGAATCGACATGTCGGAGATTGGAACTTTTTTAACCAGCGTAATGAAGTATAAATACAACTTCTTTTGACCAATATAGTTATGTCCGCATTTAAGCTGAAGTAATGATATCATGAACCGGACGTCCAGCCCCGTTGTCCCGGCAACGTTAGACAAACCAACACGGAGGCTCTCGGGGAAAGTTAGTTTTTTAGATTTAGACGGAGGAGGCGAACAGATTAAAAAGGAGAAAGCTCAGTTATGTATGGTTACTATGGAAACAGCTGAGTGTGGTTTAAAGGGATATTTCAGGATATTTGACATAGGGCCTCATTTCCTAGTTATCCAGAGTGTGGTTGATGTCTGGAGATGTTTTTTTCTTAAATTCATGCAGTTCTTATATTTGAAGAGTCTAGTGGCGCTAGGCTAATGCTAGGCTAGTGCATGTCTATGGTATCAGCTAGCCTGCATTAAAAACAGTCTGACCCGCTCCACAGAGCACCTGAGGCAAATCACTTAGAACACCAGACTAACCATATAAATGTCTGTCGATGTAATATATATATATTTTTAAATAACTGACCTTGTATCACATGAATTACCGCATTTTGAGGGACTATTTTCTCGCAGATCATTCCTCCGCTGCGTTAGCTTACAGCCACGAAGCTGATGCTGCTCAAATATAATGCAAAATGGTGAAAATGACTCCATCGACACATGTATATGGGTAGTCTGATTTTTGTTCACCCTCTATTAATGACACAATAATACGTCATGTTGATCCATTTCCCAGCCTTAGTGTAGTGTATGTTCTGGCATGTATGTGATTGGCCCAGTAGTGACAGAGATATTGGCCTCACTGCCGCCCCCTACAGGCCGCCCCTGACCCTCCTCATATTGATCTCCCTCGTGAGTCTGTCTTTTTGATTAGATTACAGCTGCAGCTCCGCTCTCAGAAGACTGCAGTCCTGCAGGCAGACGACGTCATCCGGATCTGAACACTGAGGACTCATCGGTCCGGGACGGAGCCGGGGGGCCGACACAGTTGTCTTTTAATGATTATTTAGACGACGCTCCAACAGGACCAACAACTACCATCTAACATCTAGTGTTGCTGTGACTGTGCGTGTTTACTGTAATCCGTTAGTATCGGATATCGGCAGATACTCAAACCCCCGGTATTGGCATCGGAAGCAAAAAAGCTGGACTCTAGTGATGTGTGTGATAAGTAGTAGTAGTGTGAGGCTGATGACACAATCTGAACAAGCTCCTGACTCAGGCTTTGCTCACACATCTGGACTAAGGTCACATGACTGTGGTGAAGAAAGAAGTCATGGAGATTCTGCTGTTTTCATCATCATCATCATTGAACATATTTTCACAGGATTGATGCAAAAGGCTGCGTTCACGTGACATCACAACATTCTGAAGAGCCTATGGTTTAAAATGGAGGTGGAGCAACTAACAATTCTATGAGGGGAACTATGGTAACTGGCGAATGTTTTTCCCTCTTAGTTTTTGGTTCATATATCAAATCATTACTGGAAGAATCCACATGAAACAAAAACAGTTTTAAAGTTCATTTTCACTGATGTCCGCACATATGAACTAATGTCCAATTATTTTCTCTGAAAGGTGGTGACAATATTCAAAAGCATGAGCGCGATGTTGAGAAAAGACGTTCAGCCATGAAAATAATATGTCAGGTTTGTGAAAAACTGATGAAAAACATTTGACAATTTCCTTTACAAAAACTGGATTTCTCCCATAGAGTCGTATTGGCCACGGCTCCACCTGACATTATGACATCATCACATTCTACATCGTGAGGTTAAAGGTTATATAAATATATATAATATCTGACGTAGAGTCATGTTTGTCCCAGTTCCTCTGAGTCCTGCTGAACCACGACTCAGAGGAACTGGAATCAGATACAACTGACCAGGGTTTATTATTTATTTTTTGATCATAAATAATGGATTTTCACACTTGCACTTGTTACTAAAATATACCTGAATTCCAGAATGATGAAAGTCGTGTCTAAAGCAGATTGACCATGACTTCCTTCTTCACCTGTGGGTCTGTGACTGAAGAGCAATGAGGCCGAGGCGTTTGTAATACTGTTACTCTGAAGCCAATCACATCACAGCGACTCAGAGTGGGCGGGGCTTAACTGTGCGTCAAACACAAAGGGCTTTAACGGGTTAATAACGAGGAGACATTCCCCAAACCGTCAGAAACATGCAAACATGTTCTGCAAACGTCTTTGCATCTCTTTGTCGCTCAAGGAGAGAATGATCCTGAACAGGCAACGAGAGGGACAGACTTTCCACATTTCACCAAAATTTTCTCTCAATTATGTCCCAATTTTTTTTTTTTTTTTTTAAACAATTCTTTCCCAATTCTTCCTCCTTTTCCCCCATTATCTTTTATCAATCCTTCCCTCTCGTTTTTCCCTCTCCCGTTTATTCTCAGATATCCAGTTCTTCAGAGTCAGTGAAGTGTTTACGCTGCTGTGATTCAAAGCCAATGCGGAAGTGATTTAAACCCGCCCCAAAAACTGCGAGAAATGTCATTCAGAAAAGAGATTAAAAAACAGCTTTTCAGCAAATGTCTTCCCACAATAATCAGAAATAACCTCATCGGATTATTGAGCAACAAGGAAGCGGAATCGTTCTGACTGCAGTATTTAAATAAACAGCAGCAGGTTTTCATGTTTAAACAAAGCGAGGAGATGCGGAAGTAAAGGTTGAGCGTATCTTTGTCTGCAGAAAAGGTAAAAAGGTAAAGGGGAAGCTTGAGGAGTGTCCCGGAGCAGATCATGAACCTGAACTGCGTCAGAGCGAGACAAAAGTGAGACGCAACTCTAAACAATACTCGTGGTCTGTGGCAAATAGAGATAAAAGTGCTACTTCCGGGTCCTACCTGCGGACAGAGGCTCGTGCAGCAGGTCCGGGACGGTCTGGATCGGCTCGGACCCTGGAGTGGAGGTGGTTCCTGGTGCAGACCTGTGTAAGTCCACGGGCTGTGAGTCAACACAGGCTGTGCGTGAGGGGGCGTGACACCACGTGAGGGGCAGGGGCGGCTCTCACGTTTCAGCTTCGGGGGGGGGGGGGGGGGGGGAGGGGGCACCTGTTCATTTTTATGTGAACCTCTCTTACTTTGAGGATTTGCTTGTAAAATAAGAATACATGTAAACATTTGATCAAATAATAATACCAAAATAAAATAAATAAATAATAATTAATGGTGGGATTTTTGTAGAAAAGGTTAAATCCTCCGTATTTAAACAGTAGTCGTTTACATCGCGTTTGTTCATGCTCATGTGCACTGTGGGCGACGGCGCTCGAGCGGGTCGTCTTGTGACCAGAGGGTCGTCGGTTCAAATCCCACAGGTGCACACTGTCATTGTGTCCTCGGTCCATCTTTAGATCCACGTGCTGATGCTGTTGGTCCAGGGACAGCGTTAGGGGGAAGTGACTCGGGTGTTTCAGCTCAAATGAATGATTTTCCCCCACACACTTTGTCTTACCATTTTGTTTTTTGTGTGATCATTGTCTGCCCCGTTTCCCCCAATGTGTTTACACATTGTTTTCTTATGTCTGCCCCAATTTTTCCTTCTTTTCCCTTTTTTTCTCCACTCAGTTTTGCTCTTTAAAAAACAAAAATACTGATATTTCCCCCCAATTTATTCCCAAATTATTCCACATTTTTCCACATTTCTTGACATTGCAGATGCACCTGATGTTGTAAATCTTCCACACATTATTGTTCTATGTTCTGGTTCTATAGACAACAAATATTGTAGTAATTGTAAATTTTAGGCCCCCCACTCTCACCCGAGATGAGAAATCTCGGCGCCGCCCCTGCTCGTCCCGGAAACCCCCAGGCGGAAATAAACGACGCCTGATCACGTGGTTTCCCGGCTCAGACTCGGTCTGCGTCAGGGAAAAAAAGCAGCAGCTCCTCTGTCCCAGGCTGACCCGCAGCAGCTGCACAGACCACACGGGGAGAGAGGAGAGCCCCTTTACCGGCACCACACACAGGCGCTCGGGATGACGTTAACGGAGGGGGTGCGGGGGGTTTTAGAATTCTATAGATATTATGTAACACTAGATTCTGCTTCTAATGCAGCAGTTTAGTCTGAGCATCAGCGCTAATAGTCGAGCTAAAGTTAGCATTAGCTCTGTTGAACAAACACAACAGGCCACAGGTTTTATAGTCACTGACCAGAAGTGTTTCAGAAACACCTTTGATCACCCCGAAGACTTTGAGACGCAGACGTGGGCACGCGAGGTTCATGCAGTGCGAGGGAGGGGGAGAGCTCACCTGGGTCACAGTTACAGCGTGAACATCTCGTTACACAAATACACTTGTGAACAGTTTGTAGATGAAACATGTGCAATAGTGCATGGACAAAGAGTCTCTGTGTGTGGAGTTCCCCTGGTCATTCATGACACGAGCTGTGTCCAATATTACGAGCTTGTCAAGACAAATCTGATTGGCCAAAATGCATTGAAAATAATAAACGTTTTTTTATTTTTATTATTATTCAAATGATCCCTCTCTTCATCCTTCACCCAAACAAGGCTTTAGGCTTACAGTGTTGTGGAACAGAATGAAACCGCTACCAGATATATTCATAAGCTATCATTTTATTGTCATTGCCATGTTTCAAGTTTCGCCACCAGGGGGTGCTGCAGCCCCTGCGCATCCCCACTTCTGGCACCTCTGACCACATACGATGACTGGATCATCTTCATGTTCCAGCTCATTCACGCTGAACCTTCTGTCATGTTGATGGACTCCACAAACACTCGATCTCCTCCGCTCAGTTTAATGGCCGCTGTTGTCACTATTCACACAATATTGACCTTACTGTGAACTCTAATGACAGATGACGCACAGACCACGCCCCTCTTTACGCACAGACCACCCCCTCTTTACGCACAGACCACTCCCCTCTTTACGCACAGACCACTCCCCTCTTTACGCACAGACCACTCCCCTCTTTACGCACAGACCACCCCCTCTTTACGCACAGACCACTCCCCTCTTTACGCACAGACCACCCCCTCTTTACGCACAGACCACTCCCCTCTTTACGCACAGACCACTCCCCTCTTTACGCACAGACCACTCCCCTCTTTACGCACAGACCACTCCCCTCTTTACGCACAGACCACCCCCTCTTTACGCACAGACCACTCCCCTCTTTACGCACAGACCACTCCCCTCTCCACGTGCTCAAACTGATGGAATATAAAGAATCCATACAATCCTCCTCTTGATGCTTTCAACATGTTTAACCTCTTAATCCCCGCTTGAACCGAGCACATTTTCTCCAGTTTGGCTTTACCCAAATCTAAAAGCTTCTTGAAAAAAGCGTCAAAACAGCGACGAAAACGAGGCGAAAATATGGATGAAAAAGCAGCAAAAAAGTGACAAAAATGCAACACATTTATGACATGGGAGAGACGCCAACGAAGAAAAGATCTTAGCTCAGTTTTGTAGGTCTTAGCTTTCAAATGAGGCGTTACAGTGACCTAGAGGCTGTAAGCTCCAGTCGAGGAGCTTTTAGATTTGGATAAAGCCAAACTGGAGAACATGGACTCGGTTAAGTGCTGTTCCTGTGTTGTAACCCCACACTCCCATTTCTCCTCGTTAGTACATGTGTGGAAATGTCATCACCTTGTGCTTATATTCAGACATAAAACACATTATATTATATAAATACTCGTGTGGATTGATCATAAACTGTCCTTCATAACTCACATCGAACGCTCTGCTGGGCTTTTATTCCAGAACCAACCCTGGCTTCACCTCTCAGCCCCCGCCTCCACAAGTGCCTTTGCTCCGGTTGAACCCAGATCCAGAAGCTTCTGGACCGGAGCTCCAGCCGGGAGGCCCGAGTAACGCCTTATTTGTGTTGTCGTCACCAGGAGACAGACGGGTGATCTTCACCTGCACGTCCCTACTGGCTCAGGCCGTCCCGCCTTTGCTCTGCTGGGTCCCGTCAGGAGCTCAGCAGGAAGGGCCTGGTCGGGACTTGGATGGGAGACCGTTTCGTAACACCAGGAAGACGGGGGTGAATGTAGTGAGTGAGTGGTGGTGGTCTGAGGGGCCGATGGCACAGACCGGTTGCCTCGCTTCCGTCAGTCTACCCCAGGGCAGCTGTGGCTACAATAGTAGTATGGAGTATGGAGTGAATGAATAGTGTTCAGAAAAGCGCTTTATAAAACGGATGCATTATTATTATTATGAATAAACTGCCCTCGTACCTGTGTCCCGCTCCTCTAAGCTTCTCTCTGTTCTGAGGATCAACACTTTCTCCACACGCTGCTCCCTGATCACGGGACGATCATCAGAAAAACAGTAACAACTGTACGATTCCACATTACGAGACTTCATTTGGTCAGTCGGCCATTTTGTACTCCGGTCCGAAACTGTGGAACTCATGACCCACAGAACTTAAAACCAGATCCGGGTTTAAAATGTTCACTTGTAGGGTTAGGTCTCGGATGAGAAACAAACCAAAGCTGCATCCACTTGTAAATAGTTTTATACAAATGTTATATTAATGTGTTTCATTATTGTATATTGTGTAGAAAGGCCCCGTCAGGGACACGAGCTCTATATGTATCGCTTCAGCTGCAAACCTTTATCGTAACTCTGCATCGTCCCTGACAAATAAATCAATTAAGGAAAAAAAAATGGTGCTTGTTACTTGTTTCATAAATGTCACTGGCGCCTCGTGGCCAGGTCAGTATTTGTGAATGACGAAGCGCGGGAAACACCGGGCCTGTTGGAGTCACTTCCTGGATACAGAACAGACACCCGTGGGCCCTCCCGTAATAACGCGTTCCATTTTTAATATTTGACTCTGACCCGGACAATACTTTGGGATAAGACACGATTACAAGAATAAAATGCACTTCATTAAATATAAGAACATACACGTCTGTAATAAAAGGGCGGGTCAGTTGGACAGGAAGGACCTGGACATGCTGGGTCTACGGAGGCCGAGGTCCGGACCGTCCCGGGTTTTGTCCCCGTCGGTGCATCGACAGCGAGTTCTTCATGCTCTTCAGTCACTGTGAAACACGGACGGATCTCCACGACACGTTTAAATTCATGAATAAAATAGAAATCTCCATAGGAATAAACTGTACTTATATAGAACAACATGGCGGAGCGCTGTACATTAAACACACGAGCAGACAGTGAACGCCTCTTAAGTGCTGTCTGTGGTCCATCAGTCACGGTTTCCCTGTAACGCCACCTTTGTCCAGTAGAGGGGGCCGTGTCTCTCCCTGAGCTCTGAGGCCTCGTCCACACGTAGCGTCTCGCATTAGGACAGGGTCGGACCAGGCTCTCCCTTCAGCCCTGGGTCTGGAGCCGTTTGCTCGTTGGATCCACAGGCCCCAGAGCAGATGTACACAAACATCTGTCATATAACCACGTACTGTTTTGGGGGATCAGTGTCGGATTCTGAGATACCGTCTAAACCAGGGGTGTCCAAACCTTCTTCATGGAGGGCCACATACTGAAGCGTGCGCGGGGTGAAGGGCCAGACTGGTGGTCAGGGCCGTAAAACCTTCGACTGTGTTTCGCTGAGGTTTAAATTGAAACCTTTATTTATGATTAAAACCTTAATGCCAGCTCTGTCGTTAGGTTAGAATAATTAAACTTGCAACAAGCCCGAGGGCCACCAACGATTAGTCTGAGGGCCGCATTTGGCCCCTGGGCCGCACTTTGGACAGCCCTGGTCTAAACATTTAGCTCAACTTAAAGGCACACTGCGTAACATTTTGGACTGTACTGTTGCCATCAGTACAAAACAACGAGCTGCTCGACACCGATTACCCTCTGCAGAAACAGAATATGAGAGTGGATTTGGACGAGAACCTAACCTGTTTAAATGTCCACGTCTCCATGGAGACGGGCGGGAGACGTCCCCACCCCCGGTTAAGTTAGTCGGGTCTCAGGATGAGCCGCTCACAGCTCATGTTTGTCTGTACATTTATGGGGTGTTTTTCAATGATGAAAATATCTGTCGTCAAATAAATGCTTGTATTTCGATTTTATTTATTGGGTGAAATTCTACGCGGTGTGGCTTTAATGTTGAGCTAATGCTAGTTTATTAGCAGCAGCTGTTTCTGGTCAGGGCGTCCTGTGAGACAATGCAGCTCTTGTTCTAAACATTTAGAAAGATCTGCCACTGCTTTGCCAAGAGCAGAGACTAGAAATAATATAAAAACACTTAGGGCTGGGCAATTTAGCAAAATAAATAAAATAAATAATAATAATATTTTTTATTCATTTATTGGTTTATTTGGTGATATTTTGCTACTGAACGCACCACACTACATAAAATCTCAATTTTGTTTTTAACCCAGTTTAGACGATTACGATGATTTTAATCGATTTTATTGGAAATAAACTGAAAATGGTCTCCTGCTCTTTCACAGGAAGAAAACTGCTCAGGGCCCATCCCGTGTATACTGTACAGCTGCTCGTCATATAATCAGAATATCATGAAAACGTTTGTTTATTTCTGTAATTCAACTTAAACTGTGAAACTAATAAATGATACAGACTCATTACATGCAAAGTGACAAATGCCAAGCCTTTGTTATAATTGTGATGATTATGGCTTACAGTCCATTTTCAAAATATTCTAGTTTTATGAGATTTTTATATATATAATAATCAATATGATAACAAAGAAAGGGTATATACATATCACTTTGCATGTAATGAGTCTGTCACATATTAGTTTCACAGTTTAAGTTGAATAACAGAAGTGAATGCACTTTTTCATGATGTTCTAATTATAGGACGAGCACCTGTAAGTCCTCATGGTCCTCAAGATCAAGATCAGGACCTGACCTGATTAAATCTCATATTTGCCTTTAGTCGACATCTCCACGGAGACGAGCCGGAGACGTCCCGCTCTCTGTGAGGTTACAGGATAAACGGCTGTATTTGATTCTGTTTAGTGGGTGTGATGGGGGGGGGGGACCCGGCTACGTGTGGACATGGCCTCAGTTTTTAGCGTTCATTTCCAACACACAGAAGAGTCACGTTTACTCTAACACTCAGCCACGTCCTGAGCTCCACTTTAGGGTTTTCTCGCTCTTTTGAATCATATAAAGTTTCAAGGAATGTTCTCCATGTTTACATTTTGCAGAGTCGTTCCAACATGGCTGCGATGTTCTACTCCGTCCTGCAGGGGGAGCAGTGTCTCTTCCTGAGTTTTCAGTCTGGTCTTTAGCGTTTAGCTTTCACTGAATCCACAGACGATACAAAGTTCATTTCTGAGCGTAAATGCGGGTTATTATTTTCAGTTTTGTTCACGCTGTAACGCTCTGTCCAGTAGGGGGCAGCAGCGTCCTTCAGTATTTTTAGTATTTTGGTTCAGTTTTGAGCGTAGTGTTTGGCGTCGCTCGAGCCCTGACGCCGTTGAACCCGGTCCGTCCAGTAGAGGGCGCGGGAGAGCCGGGGTCACTCCAACATGGCGTCCAGCTGGTCGGCGAGGTCGTCGAACATGTTCCCGATGTCGTCCAGAATGGTCCCTGCAGACTTCACGGCGACCGCGGCGCTGGGGAGACAAACGCAGACTTTATTTATATATTTATGAGAAAAATCTTCATCATAACATGTTTAATCTCTGAACTCCCACCGGAACCGAGCATTTGCTCCAGTTTGACTTTACTCAAATCTAAAAACTTCCGATTTGTGCCCGAAAACCTGGAAAAAAAATCTAATTAATTTAAAAATGCAGGATTGCGAGGCCCCCTAGTGGCGCGAGACCCCCTAGTGGCGCGAGGCCCCCTAGTGGCGCGAGGCCCCCTGGTGGCGCGAGGCCCCCTAGTGGCGCGAGGCCCTCTAGTGGCGCGAGGCCCCCTGGTGGCGCGAGGCCCCCTAGTGGCGCGAGGCCCCCTAGTGGCGCGAGGCCCCCTGGTGGCGCGAGGCCCCCTGGTGGCGCGAGGCCCTGTGCGGTTGCACAGTTCGCAACATTTGATTTTAGCCTAAATTTTAAAAATCGCTAAATCTTTTAAGAAAAAGAGTAGGTCTCAAGACCATAACATTACGACTCGAGTCTCTCACCTCTGAGTAGTAGTACTTGTAGTATTGCAGTAGTAGTACGTGTAGTATTGCAGTAGTAGTACTTGTAGTATTGCAGTACCTGTAGTAGTACTTGTAGTATTGCAGTAGCAGTAGTAGTACTTGTAGTATTGCAGTAGTAGTACTTGTAGTATTGCAGTAGTAGTACGTGTAGTATTGCAGTAGTAGTACTTGTAGTATTGCAGTAGCAGTAGTAGTACTTGTAGTATTGCAGTAGTAGTACTTGTAGTATTGCAGTAGTAGTACTTGTAGTATTGCAGTACCTGTAGTAGTACTTGTAGTATTGCAGTACCTGTAGTAGTACTTGTAGTATTGCAGTAGTAGTACGTGTAGTATTGCAGTAGTAGTACTTGTAGTATTGCAGTACCTGTAGTAGTACTTGTAGTATTGCAGTAGCAGTAGTAGTACTTGTAGTATTGCAGTAGTAGTACTTGTAGTATTGCAGTAGTAGTACGTGTAGTATTGCAGTAGTAGTACTTGTAGTATTGCAGTAGTAGTACGTGTAGTATTGCAGTAGTAGTACTTGTAGTATTGCAGTACCTGTAGTAGTACTTGTAGTATTGCAGTAGCAGTAGTAGTACTTGTAGTATTGCAGTAGTAGTACTTGTAGTATTGCAGTAGTAGTACTTGTAGTATTGCAGTAGTAGTACTTGTAGTATTGCAGTAGTAGTACGTGTAGTATTGCAGTAGTAGTACTTGTAGTATTGCAGTAGTAGTACTTGTAGTATTGCAGTACCTGTAGTAGTACTTGTAGTATTGCAGTACCTGTAGTAGTACTTGTAGTATTGCAGTAGTAGTACGTGTAGTATTGCAGTAGTAGTACTTGTAGTATTGCAGTAGTAGTACTTGTAGTATTGCAGTAGTAGTACTTGTAGTATTGCAGTAGTAGTAGTACTTGTAGTATTGCAGTAGTAGTACTTGTAGTATTGCAGTACCTGTAGTAGTACTTGTAGTATTGCAGTAGTAGTACGTGTAGTATTGCAGTAGTAGTACGTGTAGTATTGCAGTAGTAGTACTTGTAGTATTGCAGTAGTAGTATTTGTAGTATTGCAGTAGTAGTAGTACTTGTAGTATTGCAGTAGTAGTACTTGTAGTATTGCAGTAGTAGTAGTACGTGTAGTATTGCAGTAGTAGTACTTGTAGTATTGCAGTAGTAGTACTTGTAGTATTGCAGTAGTAGTACGTGTAGTATTGCAGTAGTAGTACTTGTAGTATTGCAGTAGTAGTACTTGTAGTATTGCAGTAGTAGTAGTACTTGTAGTATTGCAGTAGTAGTACTTGTAGTATTGCAGTAGTAGTAGTACTTGTAGTATTGCAGTAGTAGTACTTGTAGTATTGCAGTAGTAGTAGTACTTGTAGTATTGCAGTAGTAGTACTTGTAGTATTGCAGTACCTGTAGTAGTACTTGTAGTATTGCAGTAGTAGTACGTGTAGTATTGCAGTAGTAGTACTTGTAGTATTGCAGTAGTAGTACTTGTAGTATTGCAGTAGTAGTACTTGTAGTATTGCAGTAGTAGTACTTGTAGTATTGCAGTAGTAGTACGTGTAGTATTGCAGTAGTAGTACTTGTAGTATTGCAGTAGTAGTACTTGTAGTATTGCAGTAGTAGTATTTGTAGTATTGCAGTAGTAGTAGTACTTGTAGTATTGCAGTAGTAGTACTTGTAGTATTGCAGTAGCAGTACTTGTAGTATTGCAGTAGCAGTAGTAGTACTTGTAGTATTGCAGTACCTGTAGTAGTACTTGTAGTATTGCAGTAGTAGTACTTGTAGTATTGCAGTAGTAGTACTTGTAGTATTGCAGTAGTAGTACTTGTAGTATTGCAGTAGTAGTACTTGTAGTATTGCAGTAGTAGTACTTGTAGTATTGCAGTAGTAGTACTTGTAGTATTGCAGTAGTAGTAGTACGTGTAGTATTGCAGTAGTAGTACTTGTAGTATTGCAGTAGTAGTACTTGTAGTATTGCAGTAGTAGTACTTGTAGTATTGCAGTAGTAGTACTTGTAGTATTGCAGTAGTAGTACTTGTAGTATTGCAGTAGTAGTACTTGTAGTATTGCAGTAGTAGTACTTGTAGTATTGCAGTAGTAGTACGTGTAGTATTGCAGTAGTAGTACTTGTAGTATTGCAGTAGTAGTACTTGTAGTATTGCAGTAGTAGTAGTACTTGTAGTATTGCAGTAGTAGTACTTGTAGTATTGCAGTAGTAGTAGTACTTGTAGTATTGCAGTAGTAGTACTTGTAGTATTGCAGTAGTAGTAGTACTTGTAGTATTGCAGTAGTAGTACTTGTAGTATTGCAGTAGTAGTACTTGTAGTATTGCAGTAGCAGTACTTGTAGTATTGCAGTAGCAGTAGTAGTACTTGTAGTATTGCAGTACCTGTAGTAGTACTTGTAGTATTGCAGTAGTAGTACTTGTAGTATTGCAGTAGTAGTACTTGTAGTATTGCAGTAGTAGTACTTGTAGTATTGCAGTAGTAGTACTTGTAGTATTGCAGTAGTAGTATTTGTAGTATTGCAGTAGTAGTACTTGTAGTATTGCAGTAGTAGTACTTGTAGTATTGCAGTAGCAGTACTTGTAGTATTGCAGTAGCAGTAGTAGTACTTGTAGTATTGCAGTACCTGTAGTAGTACTTGTAGTATTGCAGTAGTAGTACTTGTAGTATTGCAGTAGTAGTACTTGTAGTATTGCAGTAGCAGTAGTAGTACTTGTAGTATTGCAGTACCTGTAGTAGTACTTGTAGTATTGCAGTAGTAGTACTTGTAGTATTGCAGTAGTAGTACTTGTAGTATTGCAGTAGTAGTACTTGTAGTATTGCAGTAGTAGTACTTGTAGTATTGCAGTAGTAGTACTTGTAGTATTGCAGTAGTAGTACTTGTAGTATTGCAGTAGTAGTAGTACGTGTAGTATTGCAGTAGTAGTACTTGTAGTATTGCAGTAGTAGTACTTGTAGTATTGCAGTACCTGTAGTAGTACTTGTAGTATTGCAGTAGTAGTACTTGTAGTATTGCAGTAGTAGTACTTGTAGTATTGCAGTAGTAGTACTTGTAGTATTGCAGTAGTAGTACTTGTAGTATTGCAGTAGTAGTACTTGTAGTATTGCAGTAGTAGTAGTACGTGTAGTATTGCAGTAGTAGTACTTGTAGTATTGCAGTAGTAGTACTTGTAGTATTGCAGTACCTGTAGTAGTACTTGTAGTATTGCAGTAGTAGTACGTGTAGTATTGCAGTAGTAGTACTTGTAGTATTGCAGTAGTAGTACTTGTAGTATTGCAGTACCTGTAGTAGTACTTGTAGTATTGCAGTACCTGTAGTAGTACTTGTAGTATTGCAGTAGTAGTACTTGTAGTATTGCAGTAGTAGTACTTGTAGTATTGCAGTAGTAGTACTTGTAGTATTGCAGTACCTGTAGTAGTACTTGTAGTATTGCAGTAGTAGTACTTGTAGTATTGCAGTACCTGTAGTAGTACTTGTAGTATTGCAGTACCTGTAGTAGTACTTGTAGTATTGCAGTAGTAGTACTTGTAGTATTGCAGTAGTAGTACTTGTAGTATTGCAGTAGTAGTACTTGTAGTATTGCAGTACCTGTAGTAGTACTTGTAGTATTGCAGTAGTAGTACTTGTAGTATTGCAGTACCTGTAGTAGTACTTGTAGTATTGCAGTAGTAGTACTTGTAGTATTGCAGTAGTAGTACTTGTAGTATTGCAGTAGTAGTACTTGTAGTATTGCAGTACCTGTAGTAGTACTTGTAGTATTGCAGTAGTAGTACTTGTAGTATTGCAGTACCTGTAGTAGTACTTGTAGTATTGCAGTAGTAGTACTTGTAGTATTGCAGTACCTGTAGTAGTACTTGTAGTATTGCAGTACCTGTGGTCCTCGAGCCGGCGTTCCACGTCCTGAAGCGCCGCGTCTAAACTCACGCTGGTTTGGTCCAGCCGCTGTTGGGCGGGGCTCATGCAGCGGGGGGCGGGGCTGAGCGAGCGGGCGGGGCTGAGGGCGGGGCTTAGGCAGCGGGGGGAGGAGGGGGAGGAGAAGACCACACTCTGAACCACGGAGATGGAGAAACCGGGAGACGAGCGTCCTGAGCCTGAGGACAGAGATCATGTCATTGTCCCGAACAGACGACAAAATGGCCGAAAAAACACGTTCCCAATTTACCCGCCATTTTTTACCCCCCCCCCCCCCACCCCCCCGTTTTGTGTAACTTGCTCGTGCGTCGTGGACTGACCTTGGTTGAGCAGACTTTGCCGTACGGGTTTCGGGGCCACGGCGGGTTTGTGAGAGAGAGGGGGCCGGGGCAGAGACCCAGGAGAGGCGGGGGACACGGGCCGGAGCGGGGACTCGGGCCGCAGAGACGCTCCTCTGGGCGGAGACCTCAGCTCCTCCAGGCTTGAGGCGCCGCTGACGGGCCCCTGCTCCTGCGGGCCGCGGCCGGGAGACCCCTCGCTCGGATCCTTGGGTTTGTGTCTCCTCTTCACGGTGTCGGACTCCGTCAGGTTAAACTCCGGCGTCTGCGGCCGGGCCGGGTCCGGGTCCGCGGGCCGGTTCTGCAGCAGCTGCAGTAACACGTCCTCCGCTCTAGGGGGCGGCGGTGCTTTGGGACGCTGTTTGATGGTCAGGTTTCCCTCCTCGGCGAAGGGGATGGACTCACTGGACCCGCCCAGTGCCTTTAGCTCCTCCTCCTCAGAGTCAGACGGCATCTGGACACGCTTCCGCACCACAGCGCCCTCCTGTGGGCGGACAGGGAACAGTCAGAGGCACAAAGGGTTAAGGATTTACTGCTGCAGAAAATACTCAAAATAACGAATAAACCTAAATGTACAAAATTATATCTTACGTTTATATTTTAATGCTATTTAATGACGTTCAAGGAATTCATTTTGGCACAATTTAAATGAACAAATCTTTAATACTTTGAACAGTAGGTCAAAAACCAAACCCTGTGTGTTCATTAACATGAACTGTCCCGACCAAATAAACAAATACACATAATAATCATTGTTTAATGCCTCATCGTTATCAATATTGTAAAATTAAAACTTCACTTTTTTTTAAATGCCAACGAATGAAAGCAGAAAATAGGACAGTAAATACTAGAAGAGAAATTTACAACAACAACAACAAACAACATGTCTGCACTTTTTAATTTTATAATTGATTTTATACCAATTTCTTTTGTCTGTTCCTTGTCAGCTGCATCGGTATTCATTCATTCAACTACAATGGATTAATATATTAATTATATATTAAATATTGTATACAAAGTTCTCCTCAGCTCTGTGGCAGAGATTATTGGTATTTTGGTATTTGTTCAATATCTTTATTTCAGCATCAATTTCAAGAGAAGTGCAAAACGTTTGATCTGAAATACTGTGTCGTATTGTGGACGTTTCATCCAACAGTAAATATCTCAATGATCTGAAGCAACACATTTTCACCACAATCCAGTAAAAAAAAAAAAAAAAGATGGTCAAATCAAACCTTAAATGAATGTTTTTTGACGGCGGACGAGACAGGGCTGTCAGTGCTCTCTTTAAGTCTTCTCTGTCTCTGCAAAACCTCAGTCTCCAGAGTCCGACCGGCGAAGACCTGGGGCCGATACTGAGTCGCCAAAAGGTTCAAGATTTGTCCGCGAGTATATTTGATGTGTATTTATTATTTGTTGTGATGTTTTGCTGGACTAAAAAAAAACCTGTTGAACATGTGATATGTAGCCTGCTATTAGCATATGCTAGTTTAGCTAGCATATGCAAGTTTATGTTGTATTTTTGTTTATTTTAAACACAGGATTATAGACCAGAGGCAGATCGGCCTCAGAAAAACCCACATTGACCTCTATGTGATATATTTCTATGATTGAAAACCAATGACTACAATAAAAACTGTTTAACTATCGGCTATTTGAGAGATGAAAAAAAAATCAAATTAAATAAAATATCGGCCATATCGGTATCAGACCCAAAGGTTAGGGCTGGGCGATATGGAGCAAAAGTCTTATCCCGATATATTTTTGGTTGAATATCGATATACGATATATATCCCGATATTTTTTCCGCAAAGTGAGAGCTGTGAAATATAATGTTAAATCAAAGCCAAATATGAGTAGTTTTATACTCTACATAAACACTGTATAACAAAGCTCCATAAGGTGCACATTTAAATAAAAATAAACATCTTAAATAAAAATAGCCTAGAAAATAAAATAGGGCAGCATTTATATATAAATCATCTTTTTTTTATTTTTTTAAGTTAATAGCTTATCTGAATTTGAAATATCCCGATATACACGATATGGTCTAATTCCATATCTCATATCTTAAATATCGATATATCGCCCAGCCCTAGTATGAGTCAGGCGCTACTGTGAGTGACTTTTCTCCTTTGGGATCATGATTCAGACTCACCTGTGCGCTCCGGTCCTCCGCCGCCCCCTCCAGGGCGTTGGCGATGCTGCGTACGCGCCCCGGGCCCTCGGACACGCCGCTGCTGCTGGAGTCGCTCGTGTCCTCGCTGCCCGACGCGCTGCTCACGGGGCCGCTGACGGAGCTGAGGCGTTTGGGCGGCGGCGGGGGCGGGCCTTTCCGCCGCGCTCTGACGGCGAAGGACTGGCTCCGCCCCACGCTCTGCTGCGAGCGGCGCCGGCTGATGGTGGCGTACGACGGCGGCAGAACCACGTCCTCCTCCTCCTCCTCCTGCTCCCCGTCCGACAGCGAGCCGCGAGACACGTTCTGCTGCTTCCACAGGGCGCGGGCGGAGTCTGCGGAGAGGGCGGAGTCACAGGTGTATCAATAAACCAGGACTAAAGCGGATTAGACGGAGACGCTTTTGTTTCATGTTTTTGTTTCAACATAAGGTGGAATACTTTCTAAATCTGTTGTAACAGATCTTAGTGTAAAGTTGGACCCTAACCTCGAGGCTCAGGTGAACTCGGTTAAAAAACGTTTCTGTCTAAAGCAGGGGTGCCCAAAGTGGGGCCCGCGGACCAAATTTGGCCCGCCGAAACAATTCCATTGGCCCGCCAGAGAGTGACCTACTTTTGTGCGGCATCTGGTCAATACCAACTCACTCCCATTCATTCTCAATGGTAAATATGGATGCAGTACACTTTTTGGCCACCAGCGTCAAATTGGGGGCACTGTTTATCAATCACAGAGCGTTGTAGCATCAACTTTCACAGCTTTCCAACTTGTATTGCAAAGGTTGTTGACATCAACAAAGGCACATGTTAAAAATGGACTTATAAAAGAATTGATATCGAACTGACACTTTCAAAATGATCTAATGTGGCATTTTCTTTGAGTTACCAAATGAATGAGGTAAAGTTCAGGCCTTTGCCATAGTTAACATTTGTTTTAATTCAGCATGTTATTTGCATAGATAGAATCAAATGCAAATGTATAGGCTACCAACAAATAAAATAAAGTAACTATTATTATTTGCAGTTATATGTGCTTAACGCTTCACATGTTTGGCCCGCGACCCACTGGCACTTTTTCATTTTGGCCCTCGGAGACAAAAGGTTTGGGCCCCCCTGGTCTAAAGTGAAACCTGTTCTTTCCCGGCACCTCTTTGACCTTGTAATCCACGCCTTTAGCACTAGGGGTGGGAACCTCTGGGTAGCTCACGATTCGATACGATACCCGATACATGGCTCACGATAACGATTATCTCACAATACGCCGATACTGCGATAATCGATATAATGCACAAAAATAAGCTACGATACATCACGATTTAACCTTTATTTTAACACACTACATATTATTCATCATTTACATTTCTTTTCATGTGCTTTGTACCACTTTTATAAATGATCCCTGACTTACTCACTGAACATGGGTCTATAGATCTGTCAGTGACTTCATTTACATTTAAATAAACAAGAAACCACAGTCCTATTTAAAAAGTAATAAATCAAACCCAAATGTATCTTCTTTATAATTATATAAACTATCATTGAAAATATCCTGAATCTTCTCTACACAAATTCTTTGTAACTAACGTGTTACAAAATAAAACCACACATTTAAACCTGGCTCTGTCTATTATTTTGATTCTGTCACTGAAAATATCTGCAATTGTATCAATTTTTATGCATGAAAACTCAAAATGACTCTATTTGTTTCATATTCATGTAAGTAAACTACAGTCTCTACATTTATATTCTCCCGCGGCCGTGCCTTAAACGACTCGGTCTCACCCTTGTTGTTGGGGCCGAGTGGCGACCCGCTGACCCGCGGTTTGGCCGGGATGGCGGGGTACTTGAAGACGGTGGCGGTGCCCAGTGGGACCTGTCGGGGTCGGCTCTGGTCCCTGGCCTCGGGCGGGTCCGAGGGCGTGTCCTGGGAGCGGCCAGAGCCCCGGGAGCGAGCGGCCAGGCTCTCATCGCTGTAGGACAGACTCAGGGACTGGCTGAGGCGCAGAGAGTTCTCCGGCAGAGAGAGGGCGCACTGCAGCTCCGAGCTCAGGCCGCTGTCCTGCAGACACAGAGCGGCCGGGGGTTAAAGGGGTATTTCAGGATGTTTGACACAGGGCCTCATTTCCTAGATACCCTAGTTATTGTTGTTGATTTCTGGAGATATATATATTTTTTAATTCATGCAGTCCTTATATTTGAAGAGTTTAGTGGTGCTAGGCTAGTGCTATGCTAGTGCTAGGCTAGTGCATGGCTATGGTAACTAGTAGCCTGCATTAAAAACAGTCTCAACCAAGCCCAGTGCACCTGAGGCTATAATGGTTATATTTCAAACATTATTCAGTCAACACAGACATTTCTATGGGTAGTCTGTGTCGACTGAATCATGTTTTAAATATAACCATTTTGCATTTAAAATAACTTATATTTGAGCAGCATTAGCTTCCTGGTTGTAGCTACGCAGCGGCGGAGTGATCTGCTCGGTTACCGGATCTACAGTAGTTTGTTTACCTGCGGCCGCATCACTACACGTGGAATTCACAAAGGAGCTTTCTACAAATCAGATATGGCAACGTTTGGAGAGGTTTTTAATGCAGGCTACTAGTTACCATAGACATGCACTAGCATAGCACTAGCCTAGCACCACTGAACTCTTCAAATATAAGGACTGCATGAATAAAAAAATTAAAAAAATCGCCAGAAATCAACAACAAAATGAGGCCCTATGTCAAAAATCCTGAAATATCCCTTTAAGGTCACAAGCAAAAAGGGTTTTAATAAAACTCTAGATCGGACATGAGGCTTGTTGACGTGACAAATGTGGCGGCCATCTTGTGACTGGCCAGTGAGGCTAACCCCTATGCCACCAATGCAAAACCAGGAGCAACATTTTCATTGATTCAACGGCAGAATGAGACTCATTGTTTGTGATGTTTGTTTTTTTACTTTGACAGAGGAAAATCCATGAACAAATGGAGCTAAAGTTTGTACGTCCTATAAAACATTTGAAAAACTGCAAAAACATCAGTCACAATTATCAAAGAGTCATGTAATGTGTGTTTCTATTTAATTACATCACAAGACGTTATTACAATGAGGACAATTCGTACGTTTGAAAGCACCACATGCTTCTCTGGTGGGAGACATGAACGCGTGAGTTTGTCTCTGAGGTTTGGAGCGAGTCTGAAGGAAAACACAGGATCACACTGGAGACCAAAGGACAACCCCAAAATGGCCGCCAGAGCATGCCATTCCACTGTGTTACTATGGCGACGTCCTATCTAGAGTCTTATATTAAAGCACCCTGGGGCCGTTACCTGGAAGCTGATGAGTCGGGGCGTGTGGGGGCTCTGGGGGTCCTCGCTCCTCGCGGCCCCCCCACACTCCCCCTGCACCGCGGCCCGGTGCAGCTCGCACACGCGCCTCACCGCCAGCATCAGCTTCTTCTGGTGACCTGCACAGGACGAGTGTGGGTTAAGAACGTCCTTAACCACTCAGTGTCCTCTGACTCCCACTGTCCTCTGACTCTCAGTGTCCTCTGACTCTCAGTGTCCTCTGACTCCCAGTGTCCTCTGACTCCCAGTGTCCTCTGACTCTCAGTGTCCTCTGACTCTCAGTGTCCTCTGACTCCCAGTGTCCTCTGACTCTCAGTGTCCTCTGACTCCCAGTGTCCTCTGACTCCCACTGTCCTCTGACTCCCACTGTCCTCTGACTCTCAGTGTCCTCTGACTCCCAGTGTCCTCTGACTCTCAGTGTCCTCTGACTCCCAGTGTCCTCTGACTCCCAGTGTCCTCTGACTCCCACTGTCCTCTGACTCCCACTGTCCTCTGACTCTCAGTGTCCTCTGACTCCCACTGTCCTCTGACTCTCAGTGTCCTCTGACTCCCAGTGTCCTCTGACTCTCAGTGTCCTCTGACTCCCAGTGTCCTCTGACTCTCAGTGTCCTCTGACTCCCAGTGTCCTCTGACTCCCACTGTCCTCTGACTCCCACTGTCCTCTGACTCCCACTGTCCTCTGACTCTCAGTGTCCTCTGACTCCCAGTGTCCTCTGACTCTCAGTGTCCTCTGACTCCCAGTGTCCTCTGACTCCCACTGTCCTCTGACTCCCACTGTCCTCTGACTCTCAGTGTCCTCTGACTCCCAGTGTCCTCTGACTCTCAGTGTCCTCTGACTCCCAGTGTCCTCTGACTCCCAGTGTCCTCTGACTCCCACTGTCCTCTGACTCCCACTGTCCTCTGACTCCCAGTGTCCTCTGACTCCCACTGTCCTCTGACTCTCAGTGTCCTCTGACTCCCACTGTCCTCTGACTCCCACTGTCCTCTGACTCTCAGTGTCCTCTGACTCCCAGTGTCCTCTGACTCCCAGTGTCCTCTGACTCTCAGTGTCCTCTGACTCCCAGTGTCCTCTGACTCCCAGTGTCCTCTGACTCTCAGTGTCCTCTGACTCCCACTGTCCTCTGACTCTCAGTGTCCTCTGACTCCCAGTGTCCTCTGACTCCCAGTGTCCTCTGACTCCCACTGTCCTCTGACTCCCACTGTCCTCTGACTCTCAGTGTCCTCTGACTCCCACTGTCCTCTGACTCCCACTGTCCTCTGACTCTCAGTGTCCTCTGACTCTCAGTGTCCTCTGACTCCCAGTGTCCTCTGACTCCCAGTGTCCTCTGACTCTCAGTGTCCTCTGACTCCCAGTGTCCTCTGACTCCCAGTGTCCTCTGACTCCCAGTGTCCTCTGACTCTCAGTGTCCTCTGACTCCCACTGTCCTCTGACTCTCAGTGTCCTCTGACTCCCAGTGTCCTCTGACTCCCAGTGTCCTCTGACTCCCACTGTCCTCTGACTCCCACTGTCCTCTGACTCTCAGTGTCCTCTGACTCCCACTGTCCTCTGACTCCCACTGTCCTCTGACTCTCAGTGTCCTCTGACTCTCAGTGTCCTCTGACTCCCAGTGTCCTCTGACTCCCAGTGTCCTCTGACTCCCAGTGTCCTCTGACTCCCACTGTCCTCTGACTCTCAGTGTCCTCTGACTCCCACTGTCCTCTGACTCCCACTGTCCTCTGACTCTCAGTGTCCTCTGACTCTCAGTGTCCTCTGACTCCCAGTGTCCTCTGACTCTCAGTGTCCTCTGACTCCCACTGTCCTCTGACTCCCACTGTCCTCTGACTCTCAGTGTCCTCTGACTCTCAGTGTCCTCTGACTCCCAGTGTCCTCTGACTCTCAGTGTCCTCTGACTCTCAGTGTCCTCTGACTCCCAGTGTCCTCTGACTCCCAGTGTCCTCTGACTCTCAGTGTCCTCTGACTCCCAGTGTCCTCTGACTCCCAGTGTCCTCTGACTCCCAGTGTCCTCTGACTCTCAGTGTCCTCTGACTCTCAGGTACACAGGTGTAGTGTGAGTGCAGTATAAGTACACAAGTGTAGTGTGAGTGCAGTATAAGTACACAGGTGTAGTGTGAGTGCAGTATAAGTACACAGGTGTAGTGTGAGTGCAGTATAAGTACACAGGTGTAGTGTGAGTGCAGTATAAGTACACAGGTGTAGTACTGACCCAGTTTGATGATGCCGATCTCCTGCAGATCCTCCCAGCTCAGGTCTTTGACGATCTCCATGGAGTCGTATCCGTTTTCACACAGTCTCCTCTGGTACTGCAGTAATCCTATAGTACTGAGCCACGCCCCCAGGTCCACCTGCAGTACAAATACTATCACTCATACTGCAGTAATCCTATAGTACTGAGCCACGCCCCCAGGTCCACCTGCAGTACAAATACTATCACTCATACTGCAGTACTCCTATAGTACTGAGCCACGCCTCCAGGTCCACCTGCAGTACAAATACTATCACTCATACTGCAGTACTCCTATAGTACTGAGCCACGCCCCCAGGTCCACCTGCAGTACAAATACTATCACTCATACTGCAGTACTCCTATAGTACTGAGCCACGCCCCCAGGTCCACCTGCAGTACAAATACTATCACTCATACTGCAGTACTCCTATAGTACTGAGCCACGCCCCCAGGTCTACCTGCAGTACAAATACTATCACTTATACTGCAGTAATCCTATAGTACTGAGCCACGCCCCCAGGTCCACCTGCAGTACAAATACTATCACTCATACTGCAGTACTCCTATAGTATGTGGTCAGTTTGCAGTAGTATTTGTATTTGTAGAATGTAGTAGTAGTATTCCTTACAGGTATAAAGTCCGGGAGCCACTCGGGGATGTGCAGGCGGCTGATCTCCAGCGAGATCTTCTTCCTGTGTCCTGGTTTAGTGACTCCGATGGCCGTCAGGTCCTGACACAGACACCAGGGGGCAGTGTTCAGTGTTGCAGTATAAAGTATAAAGTACAGTGCTGAGTATAAAGTACAGTGCTGAGTATAAAGTACAGTTCAGACCTCGGGCGTCATGCGGCTGATGGTCGGCACGTCGTAGCCGTTGTTCAGGAAGTTGGCCGTGTACTGCTCCAGCTGGAACTCGCTGAGCCACTGGAAGATGGCGTCTGCGTCCTGGAACACAGGGGGTTAAACTCTGCAGGAGGCGGGGCTTAAACTGGAAAAGAGTAAAGACGCACCTTCCCGTCCAGGAGCTGCTGCGGCCGCACAAACTGCTGAGAGAACGGCTCCGTCCTGGACTGGACTGTGACCGTCTGCCGCCGCGGGGTCCCGCCTGGGACACGGAGACACAGAGTCTCAGCACAAAGAAACCTCACGTGCATGAGGTCCAAATGAGAACAAGGGGTCACCCATTGGCCCAAAGACCGTCCAAACAGGTGACCCAATCTTTATTTCAAAGCGCTTCTCTTTGGTCCTCAAGCCAGGGAGCTGACATAGCTGTTATACCTCCCCCTGGTGGCCAGGTGAGTGACTGTTTTTGTACATCAGCTCCGCTCCACTGTTGTGTGTAATGTCTAAAAACAAGAGTGGCTGAAACTGTTGTAGTAAATTACCTGAGGGGTCGGGCTGTGTGAGGTCGCAGTGTGCACTGTCTCCAGCAGAGGGCGCCGCCTGCAAAGAAACACCAGACAGAAGAAGCTCAGGCATTTCAGCTGTTCATCCTGAGCACAACATAATAATATATATAATATAATATAATCTACAGTTCAGCTCCTGCTTTGAACTCAAGACTTTTAGAAACTGGATTTGAATTTAAAGGATCTCTAAAATACCTTGGACTCCTCATCTGTATTTAAAAGTTGAAGTAATATAAGTAATGACAGTGTGTACCTTGTCAGTTTGGCTGCAGTTCTGGCTCGGCCCGTTGGTGGCGCCATTGCTCTCGGTGCTCTGTCCACTACCGGCGCTGCGGGTGCTGCCCACACTCCCAGTGCTGCCCACACTGCTCCGGTCGCCCGCTGGAACCACAACATCAACACAACAGATTTTCTTTGTGATGTTTGTTATTTCTTTCCTTTTTTACCATGTTTCTTTCTGCTCTTTCATGCCCAGAGCCTGTTCGTTTTAGTTGAAACATGTGTAAATTTAATCGACTGAATGTAAAACAAATGTCATTCCTTCCCGTGTCTCTGATTGTATCAAACATTTGTACTGATACTGAGCTTCATGTTTGTTCCTCTGGACAAAGCACAGGCTGTTCCTTTGGCAAAGGATTTAACTGATACATTTAAATTGTGTTTACATGTTTTCAGTCCCAGCTTTGACTTTTTATTTAGTTTGAGTCGACCAAAATATCTGCAGATTTAGCTTTAGTCTGATTTTAGCCCCGTAAGTGTGTTTTGGTCATACCTGCGTTAGCTTTAGCCTGATTTTAGCCTAGTAAGTATGTTTTGGTTATACCTGCGTTAGCTTTAGCCTGATTTTAGCTCCGTAAGTGTGTTTTGGTTATACCTGCGTTAGCTTTAGCCTGATTTTAGCCTCATAAATGTGTTTTGGTTATGCCTGCGTTAGCTTTAGCCTGATTTTAGCCCCGTAAGTGTGTTTTGGTTATACCTGCGTTAGCTTTAGCCTGATTTTAGCCCAGTAAGTGTGTTTTGGTTATACCTGTGTTAGCTTTAGCCTGATTTTAGCCTCATAAGTGTGTTTTGGTTATACCTGCGTTAGCTTTAGCCTGATTTTAGCTCCGTAAGTGTGTTTTGGTTATACCTGCGTTAGCTTTAGCCTGATTTTAGCCCCGTAAGTGTGTTTTGGTTATACCTGCGTTAGCTTTAGCCTGATTTTTGCCCAGTAAGTGTGTTTTGGTTATACCTGTGTTAGCTTTAGCCTGATTTTAGCCCCGTAAGTGTGTTTTGGTTATGCCTGCGTTAGCTTTAGCCTGATTTTAGCCCCGTAAGTGTGTTTTGGTTATACCTGCGTTAGCTTTAGCCTGATTTTAGCTCCGTAAGTGTGTTTTGGTTATACCTGCGTTAGCTTTAGTCTCATTTTAGCTCCGTAAGTGTGTTTTGGTCATACCTGCGTTAGCTTTAGCCTGAATTTAGCCCCGTAAGTGTGTTTTGGTTATGCCTGCATTAGCTTTAGTCTGATTTTAGCTCCGTAAGTGTGTTTTGGTTATACCTGCGTTAGCTTTAGTCTGATTTTAGCCTAGTAAGTGTGTTTTGGTTATGCCTGCATTAGCTTTAGCCTGATTTTAGCCCCGTAAGTGTGTTTTGGTTGTACCTGCGTTAGCTTTAGTCTGATTTTAGCCTAGTAAGTGTGTTTTGGTTATACCTGCGTTAGCTTTAGCCTGATTTTAGCCCCGTAAGTGTGTTTTGGTTATACCTGCGTTAGCTTTAGTCTGATTTTAGCCTAGTAAGTGTGTTTTGGTTATACTTGCATTAGCTTTAGTCTGATTTTAGCCCCGTAAGTGTGTTTTGGTTATACCTGCGTTAGCTTTAGCCTGATTTTAGCTCCGTAAGTGTGTTTTGGTTATACCTGCGTTAGCTTTAGCCTGATTTTAGCCCCGTAAGTGTGTTTTGGTTATACCTGCGTTAGCTTTAGCCTGATTTTAGCCCAGTAAGTGTGTTTTGGTTATACCTGTGTTAGCTTTAGCCTGATTTTAGCCCCGTAAGTGTGTTTTGGTTATGCCTGCGTTAGCTTTAGCCTGATTTTAGCCCCGTAAGTGTGTTTTGGTTATACCTGCGTTAGCTTTAGCCTGATTTTAGCTCCGTAAGTGTGTTTTGGTTATACCTGTGTTAGCTTTAGTCTCATTTTAGCTCCGTAAGTGTGTTTTGGTCATACCTGCGTTAGCTTTAGCCTGAATTTAGCCCCGTAAGTGTGTTTTGGTTATGCCTGCATTAGCTTTAGTCTGATTTTAGCTCCGTAAGTGTGTTTTGGTTATACCTGCGTTAGCTTTAGTCTGATTTTAGCCTAGTAAGTGTGTTTTGGTTATGCCTGCATTAGCTTTAGCCTGATTTTAGCCCCGTAAGTGTGTTTTGGTTGTACCTGCGTTAGCTTTAGTCTGATTTTAGCCTAGTAAGTGTGTTTTGGTTATACCTGCGTTAGCTTTAGCCTGATTTTAGCCCCGTAAGTGTGTTTTGGTTATACCTGCGTTAGCTTTAGCCTGATTTTAGCCCAGTAAGTGTGTTTTGGTTATACCTGTGTTAGCTTTAGCCTGATTTTAGCCCCGTAAGTGTGTTTTGGTTATGCCTGCGTTAGCTTTAGCCTGATTTTAGCCCCGTAAGTGTGTTTTGGTTATACCTGCGTTAGCTTTAGCCTGATTTTAGCCTAGTAAGTGTGTTTTGGTCATACCTGCGTTAGCTTTAGTCTGATTTTAGCCTAGTAAGTGTGTTTTGGTTATACTTGCATTAGCTTTAGTCTGATTTTAGCCTAGTAAGTGTGTTTTGGTTATGCCTGCGTTAGCTTTAGTCTGATTTTAGCCCCGTGTGTTTTGGTTATACCTGCGTTAGCTTTAGTCTGATTTTAGCCCCGTAAGTGTGTTTTGGTTATACCTGCGTTAGCTTTAGTCTGATTTTAGCCTAGTAAGTGTGTTTTGGTTATACTTGCATTAGCTTTAGTCTGATTTTAGCCTAGTAAGTGTGTTTTGGTTATACCTGCGTTAGCTTTAGTCTGATTTTAGCCCCGTAAGTGTGTTTTGGTTATACCTGCGTTAGCTTTAGTCTGATTTTAGCCCAGTAAGTGTGTTTTGGTTATACCTGTGTTAGTAAATCCGCAGTGCGCGTACAGCATGTAGCCGTCGTCGGTCTGCAGGGGGCAGTGTGGCGCAGAGGAGGAGGAGGAGCGGGGCGGGCGCTGGGTGGTGGGCAGAGAGGCATGGCGGGAGAGAGCGCCCCCTGGAGGAGGTTAGGAGGAGGTCAGGGTTAGGGTTAGACACAGAGGAGCAGCAGCAGGAGGATGAGGAGTTTAAAGCCACGCGGCGGAGCATCCTCATATGACCTGGAGTGATCCGCACAGGGGCTTTAAACAGATTCAATGTGTCGGACGGGAGATTTGGGAGATTTAAGGCAAGACGCAGCAGGTGAACAAGGAAAATAATACATGTAGAGATCAATGTGAAACTTTAGCTGCAGATTAGTGACTTAATTATGAGAAACAAAAAGCAAAACTTAACAACTTTGTATTGAACAGACAGATAAGCCCCGCGCACTTTTCTTCATTCACAAATACCTGAACTAAAGAGTTTCAGGTGGAGTCTATTTTTCCACAAATGGAAAACATGTCAGCGCGAGCCGGTGTTGACCTGGAGACAAGCTGAGACTGACAACAAGGAGAAAACAGGCTGTGACTGAGGCTCAATCTGGGCTGCAGCCACTTTTAAAGAAAGTTTCTTGGTATCGGTTAATACCGAATATCGGCAGATACTCAAATCCTAATTTTTTTTATCGATATTAGAAGCTAAAAAGGAGTTTCAACAATATCAGAAAAAGCATTTAGAGAATAGGCTTTTGAAGTTACAATTTTCCCCAAATATTAATCTGTGGAGAAACTTTTACTCAGCAACATTTAATCAGATTATTGTGGAGATTTGGACATTTCTTTCTTTCCAGGTGAGAGTTTATGAGCTCAGAGCAAAGTCGAGTTTTGCTGCAGCGTCTCGCCTTAAAACAGGTTTAAAGGTTGGACAGAAGGAGAGGAGGATCTGGCTGTGGTTCAGCAGGGGAGGATCGCAGTAATAGTAATTAAAATACCATTTTTTTTTAGGCCTCTTAAGATTTGCAAACATTCCATCAAACAGAGAAATGAGGGAAACTTCAATGTTCAAAAGGAAATTGGACACAACGGAAACTTTGGAGTAATTTATGGCCTTTGTTTAGACACTATTCATTTCCAGTGTTTGTCAATGCCCCGCTGAACATTGTGGTATCAGTGAAAGTATTACAGTAATGCAGTATCAGTAGTAGTACTGCAGTAATGCAGTAGTTACCGATGCGGCGGCTGATGACCTCCACGATACTCGGGGGGAAGAATCCCACTCGGTCGGTTCCTCTCTGAAAGTCATGGATGTGGCCTTTCCAACGGCCGTCAGCGTGTTGCTCCATCACCTGAAACAAAGTACTTTTACTACGATATTACTGTTACTGCTGCTCCATCACCTAGACACGGAATAGTTTTACAACTAATACTACTACTGTTACTACTACTGCTGCTACAACTAGAGCTGCTCCATCATCTGTAAAAGTACCGTGATGACGTCTCCCGCTCTGATGTTCAGGGCCGTGGGGTCGTGGACGTTCCAGAAATCCTTTAGCGCTCGCACCTGCAGCACTCCCCCGGCGTCTGCAACAGAGACAGGGCTGAACCAGAGCCACCACGCAGGAGTCCAGACCAACCAGACCCTCCAGACCCTCGAGGAGTCCAGACCCTCCAGACCCCGCTGGAGTCCAGACCAACCAGACCCTCCAGACCCCGCAGGAGTCCAGACCCACCAGACCCTCGAGGAGTCCAGACCCTCCAGACCCTCGAGGAGTCCAGACCCTCCAGACCCTCGAGGAGTCCAGACCCTCCAGACCCCGCAGGAGTCCAGACCAACCAGACCCCACAGGAGTCCAGACCCACCAGACCCTCCAGACCCTCCAGACCCTCCAGACCCTGCAGGAGTCCAGACCAACCAGACCCTCAAGGAGTCCAGACCCTCCAGACCCCGCAGGAGTCCAAACCAACAAGACCCTCCAGACCCCGCAGGAGTCCAGACCAACCAGACCCCACAGGAGTCCAGACCCACCAGACCCTCCAGACCCTGCAGGAGTCCAGACCAACCAGACCCTCAAGGAGTCCAGACCCTCCAGACCCCGCAGGAGTCCAAACCAACAAGACCCTCCAGACCAGTTGTCATCCACTCTTACAGATGTTCAGTAGTCAGTGTTTTCACCTCTGATCAGCTGTTTGATATCACGGCTGCAGTGTTAGCTCTTACAGATGTTCAGTAGTCAGTCTTTTTTACCTCTGAGCAGCTGTTTGATGTCACAGCTGCAGTGTTAGCTCTTACAGATGTTCAGTAGTCAGTCTTTTTTACCTCTGAGCAGCTGTTTGATGTCACGGCTGCAGTGTTAGCTCTTACAGATGTTCAGTAGTCAGTCTTTTTTACCTCTGAGCAGCTGTTTGATGTCGCGGCTGCAGTGTTAGCTCTTACAGATGTTCAGTAGTCAGTGTTTTTTACCTCTGAGCAGCTGTTTGATGTCGCGGCTGCAGTGTTAGCCCTTACAGAAGTTCAGTAGTCAGTGTTTTTTACCTCTGAGCAGCTGTTTGATGTCGCGGCTGCAGTGTTAGCTCTTACAGAAGTTCAGTAGTCAGTGTTTTTTACCTCTGAGCAGCTGTTTGATGTCGCGGCTGCAGTGTTAGCTCTTACAGATGTTCAGTAGTCAGTGTTTTTTACCTCTGAGCAGCTGTTTGATGTCACGGCTGCAGTGTTAGCTCTTACAGATGTTCAGTAGTCAGTGTTTTTTACCTCTGAGCAGCTGTTTGATGTCGCGGCTGCAGTGTTAGCTCTTACAGATGTTCAGTAGTCAGTGTTTTTTACCTCTGAGCAGCTGTTTGATGTCGCGGCTGGCGTGGGACGTGGTGAACTGGTTGACGATGTCCAGCGCTGTTTGGTTGTAGGTGTTCCGGACGTTCACATCGACTCCGGCCTGAGACGCAGTAAAGTTAACCTCAGTGTTTTACTCCAGACTCAGACGGCGAGAGTTAAACCTGTGACTCACGTCCAGCAGCAGCCGCACCACCTCGGTTTTCCCGTAGAGCGCGGCCTCGTGGAGCGCCGTGCCCGCCTTGGTGGTTTTGTTGATGTCGATGCCGGCGTTCAGCAGCAGCCGGATCACGTCTTTGTGGCCGTTGCGAGCCGCCAGGTGCAGCGGCGTGGTGAAGGCGGAGTCTGTGGGCTCCTTCTTGTCTCCCTCCAACAGAGCGGCCGCCATGTTACTGCTGAGGAACAACTGCGCCACCTGCAGGAGGCACAAGGAACCGCCTCAGCAGCTGCTCTGGTCTGAGCTCTCTGGGTTTAACTTTGTTTCACTGCTTTTAAATCATCACTTTAACCTCTTAACCCCCGCCTGAACCGAGCACATGTTCTCCAGTGCGGCCTTACCCAGATCGAAAAGCTTCTTGAAAAAAGTGTCAAAATAGCGGCAAAAATGAGGATGCAAAAAAATGCAACAAATAAAAGCGATGAAAAAGAGAGAAAACATGACAAAACCGCTTGAATAATGAGATAAAAAACGGTTTATGGAATTATTCAGTGGAGCCAAGGCAAATATTACGGTAAAGGAAAGCACCGGCTAAAAGACAACTATGAAGGTAAGCAGCATGCTAATGTTATGCTAAAGTTGTGCAAACAGCGGCTACATCCCCTTTTCCAACAGCGTATGATCTGTATGACCTGCATGTTAATAGTGAGGGCTGTCCTCTCCCTCGTTGGCCAATCAGAGGCCGGCGTCGGTTCAGGTCACGTCTCTGTTTAGAGCCTTGGCCACAGCCAGAGCTCGGTCCTAAAACCTATTTCCTGGACTCACCTTGAAGCGTCCGAACTCACAGGCCAAGTCCAGAGGCGTCTTCTTCGCTTTGTTCAGGACACAGGGGTTCGACTGGTGCTGCAGCAACATCTCCGACTAAACAGGAGGAATAGAACCATCAACCGCAGTCAATAATACACATGAACCGACCTCAGAGAAACACCGGGGGACACGGTCAAGCCACAAAACGCCATCCAATAAACATCGTAAAAAGGGCAAGTTTTACTTTTAATCTTACCCCATCTTAAAACTAAGATGTTAAGGAGAAAAATAGCTCAAACTCTGCATGTTTCCTCCGGCAGCGTCTCGACTTTAGCATTAGATTTCTTGTAACAATTGAGCCATAAGTGGGTTCTCTGGTCTTTTTATCCATTATTCGCCTGTTAAAGGGATATTTCAGGATTTTTGACACAGGGCCTCATTTCCTCGTTATCCAGAGTGTTGTTGATGTCTGGAGATATTTTTTTCTTAAATTCATGCAGTTCTTATATTTGAAGAGCTTAGTGGCGCTAGGCTAGTCTTAGGCTAGTGCATGTCTATGGTATCAGTTAGCCTGCATTAAAAACAGTCTGACCCACTCCACAGTGCACCTGAGGCAAATCACTTATAATACCAGACTAACGATATAAATATCTGTGTCGATAGAATCATTTAAAATAACTTGTATTTGAGCAGCATCAGCTTCGTGGCTGTAAGCTAACGCAGCGGCGGAGTGATCTGCGAGAAAATACTCCCTCAAAATGCGGTAATTCATGTGATACAAGGTCAGTTATATTTCAAAAATTATTCTATCAACACAGACATTTATATGGTTAGTCTGGTGTTATAAGTGATTTGCCTCAGGTGGACTGTGGAGCGGGTCAGACTGTTTTTAATGCAGGCTAGCTGATACCATAGAAATGCACTAGCCTTGCATTAGCCTAGCGCCACTAAGCTCTTCAAATATAAGAACTGCATGAATTTAAGAAAAAAATATCTCCAGAAATCAGCAACACTCTGGATAACAGAGCAGCGGTCGGGGAATCGAACCGAGGACCTACTCACCACCTGGAAGTGCCCGTACTGCGCGCTCAGGTGCAGCGGGATGTGTCCGTCGGCCGCGGTGGAGTTTACGGAGGCCCCCGAACGCAGCAGCAGCAGCACGGCGTCGGCTCGGCCTCGCCACGCCGCGTAGTGCAGCGGCCGCATGCCTGAGGTCAGAGGTCAGAGGTCAGAGTCGGACTGGGGGAAAGTGAGGCGAGGGAAAGAGCGCGAGGGTCTGACCGTTAATGTCCTTCAGGTCGACCGAGGCCTGGGCGTCGATCAGCGCCGACAGAAGCTCCGCTGATCCACACAGCGCCGCGTGATGGAGCGCGGAGAACCTGCAGGAGAACAGGGTCAGACCGGGACTAAAGCAGGACTAACGTGGGACTAAAGCCGGACTAAAGCAGGACTAAAGCAGACCTCTCTGGCTTGTAATACTATAACGCCAGACTAACCATATAAATGTATGTGTCGATAGAATCATTTAAAATAACTTATATTTGAGCAGCATCAGCTTCGTGGTTGTAAGCTACGCAGCGGAGGAGTGATTTGCTAGAAAATAGTCCCTCAAAATGCGGTAATTCATGTGATACACGGTCAGTTATATTTCAAAAATTACTCTATCGACACAGACATTAATGACGTTATAGGTGATTTGCCTCAGGTGCACTTTGGAGTGGGTCAGACTAGCTGTTACCGTAGAAATGCACTAGCCTAGCATTAGCCTAGCACCGCTAAACTCTTCAAATAAAAGAACTGCATGAATTAAAAAAATGTATCTCTCCAGACATCAACAACACTCTGGATAATTAGGAAATGAGGCCCTATGTCAAAAATTCTGGAATATCCCTTTAATGTCAAGGTGGAACCCTTTTCTGTGTGTCGGTGACACAATAAACACCTAGATACCAACAAGTGGCTAGTTAGTTTTGTTAGCGTTCACTTTTAGTGTGTTTTCAGGCGAAATGATAATTATAGCTTAGTTGTGACTCTTTCTCATGACTTGAATTGGACTCTAATACTAACATTGCTAAGAAAGTGAGACAGCGCGTCTCCTTTTTAGGCTTCGAGAGTTTACTCAAAATATAAGATTCTTCTTTACTTTTCCTATTGTGTAATTGAGAGTGTCCTAACCAGTTTATTACTGTGTGGTTTGGTCTCACTCTGAAGAAGACTCTTCCTCTCTTCTCAGCAGCTCCAGGACCATCGGCTGCTCCTGGAGCCACATATAAAGCTCGACTCTTAAATCGAGCTCTACAGCGGCTAATGAGGCCTCAGGACCTTTGAGATGCTTCCCTCAGGGGAGAAGGTATCACTCTGTCAAACGTTCTACTGATCGCCATTTAAAGGGGGGTATTATGTAAACTCGACTTCTCCAAGCTTCATATCATGTTATTATGTCGTTCCCTCATTAAACACGTGCCTGGAGTGTTGCCTCGGCTCATTCACATATTTTTGAGTAATCAGTAAAAACTTAGACGGCGGCCATTTTAGGTGTAGCTATGCCTCAGTCCTCCTAGGAACGCCCCCACCTCCTGGAGACGCCTCTGGACCTTTCGTCACCAGCCAAGCCACCAACCACTGCTCCTCAGCTCAGCAGAGCCCCCTCCCCGCCCAGTGTTGTTGTTTCAATGCCACAGTAGTGTGCTGAAGGGGGCGTGTCGGAAAGCTTCTTAAAGAGACAGAGGCCTATTTCAAGACGTTCAGTGCAGCCATTTTGAGAGAGCAATTTTATTCAAGGCAGTTATTTTAATTTACTGCATATACAGACCAACAGAAGGTTACGTCATCATTGTAGTGCTATAGACTGGTGCGATGTGATTGAAAAAAGCATAATACCCCCCCTTTAAACAGTTTCTTTCTCCACGCTGTGATCACTTTAAACTAAGCACTTTATTGTCCAGCATTTCACTCTTGCGGCATTTATTTGTCTGTTTTTATGTCGTGTCCTTTTATGTGTTGACTTTGCACTTTGAGCTCCTCGCACATTTTTGGTCCAATGTGGTTTCACGCTGCAAATGGCTGATAAAGCGAATCTGAATCGGACACATTCAGCCGACATGAGGGACCGTCACCGCGGCCCATCACGCGGCACAGCTTTAACTTTTCCCTCTCACGGACTCATTCACGTGGAATCAACTACGATCTAACACTCCGGGCCCGAAAGCTCGTTTCCTGTCTTCTTAAAGTGACTCTGTAATTGTTATTGTTGTTGTTGGTTTTATTGTGTCCCGAGTCCGTGATAAGGCTGTATTAAACTTGAACCCGTGACTAAGGCGAGTCTTGAGTGTGGGGAGAACATGAGAGTGGCGAGCTCAGTCAGTGGCGCAGTGAGGCGTGTGGGTCAAACTGAGAGAAGAGGAAACGGAGCGACAGACGAGCAGAGTGGGAGTCGCAGCCGATTCACTTTTATTCCTGTATGAACCCCCCCCCCCCCCCCCCTCGTCCCTCGTCCCTCTCGGCTCCTCGGGGCACGTCACTAATGGAGCCGTCTCAGAGATGGACCCGCTCACTGGACCGAGGGACCGCTCTCTTCCAAAGACTCCACTGTCGAACCACTTCCTGTCGTTTCTTCATGTGTGATTGTGTTTCCTCGCGGTTAGGCCATTTTTTTCAATACGATACTGGGTTTTCGATAACAATACTAAAACAGAACAATAATTCATCAAGTAATGTGTGAAATATTAGAAATAAACATGGCGGCGCTCCCTGATCCCACGTTTCTTCATTCACAATTACTGACATTTTTTTCCTCATGTTTATATAGTGATGTTCAGCAGGGGTTTCAAATTGATCTCGCTACATTTATTTTTTCCCGTATTCACCGGCAGCGTCTCGCCTTAAGTAAGAATGTGACTGAGTGAGGAATGTCGATCTAATTCCAGTTTGAACATAATTTAATGCTTTTTAATGACATTTAAGGCCCGACTTGGACGCCGGTCTTAAATCGGCCGTGAGTGTTTTCTGGAGTGGCCCCGCTCTCGACCTTTCACCCCTGACACTTTTATAACCGCCACTAAATTCTTCCTCTGGATTTACAACAAGTCCATAACATTGTCACCACAGCCTCCATTTTTCCTCCGACGGTCGCCGCGGAAACGCTCGAACCTCCGGCCGTCGCCAAACACAGAGGAGACACGAGCAAATATTGGTTTTTCACTTTCCCACAAAGTTCTTACACCGCAGGAACTGACCCACACTCGCCTCCTGACCCACACTCGCCTCCTGATCCACACCAGCCTCCTGATCCACACTCGCCTCCTGATCCACACCAGCCTCCTGATCCACACTCGCCTCCTGACCCACACTCGCCTCCTGACCCACACTCGCCTCCTGATCCACACTCGACTCCTGACCCACACCAGCCTCCTGATCCACACTCGCCTCCTGACCCACACTCGACTCCTGACCCACACCAGCCTCCTGATCCACACACGCCTCCTGACCCACACTCGACTCCTGACCCACACCAGCCTCCTGATCCACACACGCCTCCTGACCCACACTCGCCTCCTGACCCACACACGCCTCCTGACCCACACTCGCCTCCTGACCCACACTCGCCTCCTGACTCACCCACGCCTCCTGATCCACACTCGCCTCCTGACCCACACTCGCCTCCTGACTCACCCTCGCCTCCTGACTCACCCACGCCTCCTGATCCACACACGCCTCCTGACCCACACTCGACTCCTGACCCACACCAGCCTCCTGATCCACACACGCCTCCTGACCCACACTCGCCTCCTGACCCACACACGCCTCCTGACCCACACTCGCCTCCTGACCCACACTCGCCTCCTGACTCACCCACGCCTCCTGATCCACACTCGCCTCCTGACCCACACTCGCCTCCTGACTCACCCTCGCCTCCTGACTCACCCACGCCTCCTGATCCACACTCGCCTCCTGACCCACACTCGCCTCCTGACTCACCCTCGCCTCCTGACTCACCCACGCCTCCTGATCCACACACGCCTCCTGATCCACACGCGCCTCCTGACTCACCCTCGCCTCCTGACCCACACTCGCCTCCTGATCCACACTCGCCTCCTGATCCACACGCGCCTCCTGACTCACCCTCGCCTCCTGACCCACACTCGCCTCCTGACCCACACCAGCCTCCTGACCCACACTCGCCTCCTGACCCACACTCGCTTCCTGACCCACACTCGCCTCCTGACCCACACTCGCCTCCTGACTCACACCGCCTCCTGACCCACACTCGCCTCCTGACCCACACCAGCCTCCTGACCCACACTCGCCTCCTGACTCACCCTCGCCTCCTGACCCACACCGCCTCCTGACCCACACTCGCCTCCTGACCCACACCAGCCTCCTGACCCACACTCGCCTCCTGACCCACACCAGCCTCCTTACTCACACTCGTCTCCTGATCCACACCTGCCTCCTGACCCACACCAGCCTCCTGACCCACACTCACCTCCTGACCCACACTCGCCTCCTGATCCACACCAGCCTCCTGACCCACACTCGCCTCCTGACCCACACTCGCCTCCTGATCCACACTCGCCTCCTGACCCACACCAGCCTCCTTACTCACACTCGTCTCCTGATCCACACCTGCCTCCTGACCCACACCAGCCTCCTTACTCACACTCGTCTCCTGATCCACACCTGCCTCCTGACCCACACCAGCCTCCTGACCCACACCAGCCTCCTGACCCACACTCGCCTCCTGATCCACACTCGTGAGTAATATCTGACGACAAAAGGGTAGAATTTACTTTCTACCCACCTGCTCAATTTTTATCCATTCATTCCCCAACTTTTCCGCATTTTTTCCCTAGATCTTTCCTAATTTTTCGTTTCCAAATTTCCCACAAATTTTCCTGCCATTTTTCCTCCAAATCATTAATTTTCCACTTTTTTCCATATATATATATATATATATATTTATTTATTTTTTTCACACGTTTTTTCCCCAAATGTTCTTCTATATTTCCCCACAGTCTTTACGTTGGAGCTAAACTGGACAATGTAAATTCTCTTCAGTCTGAGCCACACTCACCCGTCTGAGTCCTGGTAGTTGATGTTCAGCCGTTTGGTGGATCCCAGCAGCTCTGAAACACCATGACATCATTACGTCACATGATAATATCGATCCAAACATCTGCAGCCGGAGCGGACGTCTGAACCAGCAGCTCGCCGGGTCTGATACTTCTCTACGACTCATAGATGCATATTCTTGTTCTGAACGTGCTGAACACAATCTGTGTTATCGATACTCCTGATCAATACTCCTCTTATCGATACTCCTGATCAATACTCCTCTTATCGATACTCCTCTTCGATACTCCTCATTGATCTGGTCATTTGCTCTACATTTGGACCAAATTATAGTGTATATAGTATTATAGTATTATAGTATTATAGTATATAGTATTATAGTATAATAGTATATAGTATTATAGTATATAGTATTATAGTATTATAGTATTATAGTATTATAGTATATAGTATTACAGTATATAGTATTATAGTATATAGTATTATAGTATTATAGTATTATAGTATTATAGTATTATAGTATAATAGTATATAGTATTATAGTATATAGTATTATAGTATTATAGTATTATAGTATTATAGTATATAGTATTATAGTATTATAGTATTATAGTATTATAGTATAATAGTATATAGTATTATAGTATATAGTATTATAGTATTATAGTATTATAGTATTATAGTATATAGTATTATAGTATTATAGTATTATAGTATTATAGTATTATAGTATAATAGTATATAGTATTATAGTATATAGTATTATAGTATTATAGTATTATAGTATTATAGTATATAGTATTACAGTATATAGTATTATAGTATTATAGTATATAGTATTATAGTATATAGTATTATAGTATAATAGTATATAGTATTATAGTATATAGTATTATAGTATATAGTATATAGTATTATAGTATTATAGTATAATAGTATATAGTATTATAGTATATAGTATTATAGTATATAGTATTATAGTATTATAGTATAATAGTATATAGTATTATAGTATATAGTATTATAGTATATAGTATTATAGTATTATAGTATATAGTATTATAGTATTATAGTATATAGTATTATAGTATTATAGTATTATAGTATATAGTATTATAGTATATAGTATATAGTATTATAGTATATAGTATTACAGTATATATAGTATCCAGACTGCTCTGTGGTCCCTCTCCTTCAGGAGGATCTGGGCGGGTCACATGGACCTGATGGATCTCCATGAGGTCAGGACTCAGGAATGAAACAGGAAGTGCCCTCAGGAAAAGGAAGTGATGTCACAGCGGGAAACACTGAGGCTCCGCCCGTGACTCGCTGCAGTTTCAGCCCAGAGTCCGACCGAGGAGGAGATGATGAAAAGAAGGTCATTGATAAACTGGGTGAGTTTATGTTGAAGTCAGAGATCCAGCTCCTTTACTTTAGATACGATACTGAGGTTTGAGTATTTACAGAAGCAAAGGCTGTGTCCGGATGTCCACCCTCGTCCCTGACCCCCTCGTCCCTGACCCCTCGTCCCTGACCCCCTCGTCCCTGACCCCTCGTCTCTGACCCCCTCGTCTCTGACCCCTCGTCTCTGACCCCTCATTCCCTACACAGGCCGCACTATATAGTCACTGTTGGAGATTCAAACAGAAGCCACTACTTTCTCCGAGCTGCGTGACGTCATGCGTGTGCAGATTTGTTTAATAACGACAGTTTTGGCACTTTTACAGCCGTTTTATTTGACATTTAAATTTTAAATTAAAACTATCATTAAAAAAATTATAAAAAATAATCACTCCAGCGTCAGCTCAAAGACAGAAAGTGGGTCAGAGCCCGGTGTCTGAAGCGCCAGCAGAATGAGCGGCTACATCGGCTAAACGTCGCTAAACTCCGGGAATAATGTGTTTCTGCGATAAAGATCAAACTAATGAGACAGGATATGGATATGGATTTATGGATAATACGAGTCAGATATATTTAACATGGATTTTACATGAATGGCTTGGATTATTTGAGAGGAAGCTATCGGTCATTTAGCAGCTCGAGCTAAAGGTTAGCAGCTAACGCTTCTTCCTAACCGTTTATATCTAAGTCAAGTTCAAAGACCTGTCGCTGTCGGCCGTTCTTCTCCGACTCTCGCAATGCATTGTGGGCTATATTGACCCGTTTAGTGACCGCTGCTGCTCACTACTTTTCAGAATGCATTGTGGGAAATTTTGAGTGCACTACTTTTTTCTCTCTGGAGATTCGGACACCCCTACAACACGTGACCCCGATATAGTCATTATATAGTGACTATATAGTGACTATATAGTGACTATATAGTGACTATATAGTCACTATATAGTGACTATATAGTGACTATATAGTCACTATATAGTCACTATATAGTCACTATATAGTCACTATATAGTCACTATATAGTCACTATATAGTCACTATATAGTCACTATATAGTATAGGGAATAGTACGGACATTTGGACACAGCCTACTAGAAATCTGCATTTTGAAAGTTACCATAGTTACCGCATGGAATTTTCAGCTGCTCCGCCTCCGTTTTAAACTATAGGAGCTTTAGAACGTTTTATATATATTTATATTATATATAAATGCAAAGAGACTTGTTCCATTGGGAGCTCATTGTATCTTCATTGTAGTTTTGTTTTTTGTTTGAAAAGTTCTCAGAGCTGAACCTGGGCGTTTCGCTGTTGCTGCTGTGGTTAAAAATAACCCTTTCACTGCCGCGCGGAGGCCCGGGCAGAGGTGCATTGTGGGAGCCGCGGTCTTCAGGGCAGAGTTTTGTTGTCGTCACATGACCCTCAGATAAAGACAGTTGCGTAACGCACTCTCAGACCTTAGACTCACAAAGAAGCGCCGGGACAGGCCTGGCCACACACAGAGGAAACTCTGGAGCCACGTCTCCCACACGGACGCCATTCCGGCTCCGGCTCACGTTTAACAGAGAAATAATGAGCAGCTTTTGACCCGTAGAACTCAGTGGCAGTTTCTGTTATTCACAGCCTGAAACAACCAATCCATTCATCGACAGCTAATCGATGTCAGTAATCAGCTGGTTCTGGTTCACAGAGACTCAAACAGGCCCAGAGGGAATGGAGATGATGTTTTTAAAGTGAGGGTCTGTGGTCGCGGTAAACAAACTCCACATGTAAACTGGTAGAGCTGTATGCCCCGCCTCCTCCTCCTTTTTGTGCATGCTGTGGGCGTGTCTTGTGGGCGTGGCGACACAGGTGCAGGGACTCCGCTCAAGCATCAGACACAAAACCACTCTGTCTCTGGTTTATTCCTGTCCAGGTAAAATGCACAACATTAACCGCCGACTATTCCCTAAACCACGGCCCGAGCTCCGCAATGCGTCAGTCCTAATCTCCAGTATGTATAGTACTGCAGTATGTAGTATTTGCAGTATGTAGTATTTGCAGTATGTAGTATTTGCAGTATGTAGTATTGTAGTACTCACTGTTCTTGTGTGGCCTGAGTCTGGACAGCAGTTTCTGGGTCTGACTCAGGTCGCCGTTCTTCACGGCCTGAAGAAGCTCCTGCTCCTTCCCCATGGTCCTTCCCGCGCCCGTCCACTCCCCCCCCCCCGTAGACCCCGCCTCCCCCCGTAGACCCCGCCTCCCCCTGTAGACCCCGCCTCTCCTCAGAACTCCGCTCGGACCTGGGACTGTGGCGGAGCTACAGACCGAGCCTCAGACCTGACCCCGGACTGGCCCCGGGACCGGACGTTGGCGGGTCAGAATCCAACATGGCGGCTCCGCTCGGCAGGCCACGCCCCCAGCGTCTCCCAACGCTGCGGGAGTCGATGGAAGGCCCGGGCTCCGAGCTGCAGAGACAGAACAGAGGAACGTCACAATCTCACCGGGAAACCTCGGAGCTGCAGCGTAAATATCACAAAGAACTCATGAAGAAGAGTTCAGGTTCTGGGGCCCCTCGATGTGGACGATCACGATCCTCAGATCTGTGTCCCTGACCGCGGGTGAACATGGGCCTGCAGGTGCTCCGGGTCACTGTATCAAACAGACCAGTGTGTGGAGGCAAAACGACTTCCTCCAGTTAAACATAAAACTCAGATCATCGTCTTCGGCACAAACACAGAGAGGTCGTCTTGAAACACTTTCGCTCGGGACACGAACATTGTTTTTTCAGTTTGACCTGTGAGCCGATAATGTTTAAGGAAGAACAGAAGACGGCGCCGTAAACGAGGAAATGAATGTGAGCCATCAGACTCTCAGAGCTGCTGTATTAAACAAGTTATATATGTCCATCTTCAATGAAGGTACTTGATTCATCTTCTGTACTCAGTAGTTGAAGTCTTCGAACGTTTCACCTCTCATCCAAAAGGCTTCGTCAGCGACAAAGGTCCCACTCTGGACGCAGCTGAATATATAGACCAACGGGGAGGAGTTAGGGTTGGCCTGGCTCCTCCCCTCTAATCACAGTGTACAGTGTCCAAGGAGACGGCACCTCAGCCAACAAAAGAACAATATAGGTAATTAGCAGTGATCATCTATGAATAGGACAGGACTGACCGATACTGAGGTGAGCAGATCGTTAGAGACGCTCTACTTCAAAGGTGTTTACCCACAGGTGAGAGTAGCTGTGATTAGAGGGGAGGAGCCGGGCCAACCCTAACTCCTCCCCGTTGGTCTATATATTCAGCTGCGTCCAGAGTGGGACCTTTGTCGCTGACGAAGCCTTTTGGATGAGAGGCGAAACGTTCGAAGACTTCAACTACTGAGTACAGAAGATGAATCAAGTACCTTCATTGAAGATGGACAACTCCTGTACGACTGAGAACTTACACAGACATCTTATATATATACATATATATATACATATATATATATATATATATATATATGTCTTCACTTGACTGCAATCGACAGTTTTTGCAAACTCAGCCAAAAACAAGCAATGCACTGAACTTTTAAAGTAAAAGTTCAGTTTTAGTAACATTTTGAGTCACGTAGCTCAATTTAAGTTTTGTTTTGATCCTGATTTTTTTTAAAGTTTTTCTTTTGACACAATTTGTGTTTAATTAGAATAAAACATATTGTATTGAAATGGTTTAGTGAAATATCACAATAATATTATCGCGATGTAGCACAGCTGTATCGCAAGTTACTTCAATATATATAATATATATAATAATATATTCAATATATATAATATATATAATATCATCAGCCAACCAGACCCAAAATGAACTATTTCTGGTCCATTGTTTGTTCAACAAAGAAATGCTAAAATCTAAAGTTTATTTAAGTCTTTCTGACTTTTTTGTAAATTCCCCAAATTCCCGAGCTTAGGTTCCCCTTGTCCCAGAGCTGTGTGAGGCTGGTTCCACCTCTGCCCCCCCAGCTGTCCCAGAGCCGTACGAGGCTGGTTCCACCTCTGCCCCCCCAGCTGTCCCAGACTGTTCTCTGAGCTCTGAATGTGGGACACTCGACGTGTCCCGGCGGAGGTTTGTCCCGGCGCAGGTTTGTCCCGCCGTGTTGCCGTAGAGGAACGTCGCTTTTATCGCCACAGAAACCGTTTGAACTGAACCCGAGTTGGTTTGAACGTTTCTATTAAAGTCACAGACGAGGTTCAAACCAAACTTCACTCCCTCAGAACTCAGGACGTAACTGCAGTTCTCAGAAGTACTTTCATCACACGTACTGCTCACGTCAGGACGGGTCTGTGGAGGGAACTTAAAGTGACTGTTTGTAGGAGGCGCTTTAAAGGAAAGTCTCTGCAGCTGAACACAAACATTTGAAAGCTAAGAACCTCCAGAGTTCCGCCACTGAGCTTTAATGATCTGGGATCGAGGACGTCCCGCCCGGTTTAAACTCTGGGATCGGGAGCTCGTCTGATCATCGACAATAAAAGTTTAAAAACATCTCAAATGTCCCGGTCGTTTCTGCTCGAGCTGAGTCTGTGCGTTTGTCGCTGACGGGACGGGACGCCTTTGCCCCGACCCGTGAAGCCGAGCTCAGGCTACACGGCTTGGCTCGAAGTCTTCCCCAGTCTCCAGGTGAGTCACCTGGAGACAAATAAAGCTGATAGTGTGGCTGTTGGAGCTGCACCAGCCCCTATAGCGCCCCCTGCAGGTGGTGGGTCCACAGAAGGACGGCCTCATGGTTCTAACCGGGCCTGTTGGTCTCTCATAAGGAGCTTCTGAACCGCTCTTTGTCTGACCCGTCACCTATAGGACCTGTTTGCCCTGGGAGACCCTACCAGTGGCACGAAGCCCCCGACAACAGAGCTCCAGGATCATTCAGGTCAACCCCTCCCCCACGTTAAGGTGGAGGTTCCAGGAGGGGGGTGGCGGTACATATAACAGGCCCGGTTAGAACCATGAGGCCGTCCTTCTGTGGACCCACCACCTGCAGGGGGCGCCATAGGGGCTGGTGCAGCTCCAACAGCCCCCACGACCCGGCAACGGACAAGTGGAAGAAGATGGATTAATATATAATAATCTTAAAACAATAAGTATCGTATTTCCGGCTACAGCACCCGGTCTGTAGCCGGGCTCGTGCCGCCGGGACGGCCCGGGCGGTGACCGGGTCAAGGACGGGACTCGTGTCGTCGGGGCAGCAGAGAAATCAGACATGTTTGATTTTTAAGCTCGATTTTGGAAACACCGGAGAAACGTGAGAGAGTTTTCATTTCTCTCTCAGCGTCGGCTCGAGCAGCAGATCCTTCAGTCGGTGAATCAAACGATCACAGATTACCCGTTAGAATGTTTTATATTATTATTGTTATAATAATATAAGGATCTGTTCCAACTCTTTTTAACTCTTGAGTCAAGGCCGTGGGAACCCAGGGTGCTGAGGGCGCTGCAGCACCCCCTGGTGGAGAGTTTGAAATTATGACATTTTTAAATCTGTATTATTGAATAGGAAATATACAGAGGAAAACTTTATCCATGACTAAAATGTCCTCCCTCGGCTCCGGGCTCAGCCCTGCTTTATATAATGAGTCGTGTTCCTTTAGTTCAGTCTCTGCCTCAGGGCCTGTCAGCTCCACTCACATGGCCTGGACTATCCTGGAAAACCGGGACTAACCGGGACTAACCGGGACTAACCGGGACTTTACGGGACTAACCGGGACTTTACGGCCGCCACACTGTCATTATTCTCTATATTTAGTCCCGGTGACGCGTCAGAGCCGAGAGTTTGTTGTAAAGAATGCGGAGTCCGGCCGAGGGCGGAATGCGCTATTTTTACTCACGCGTTAACGCGTCTATACGTTATAGACGCGTTATAGACGCGTTATTACGACTTTATTAGCGGTTAATAACCAACGCACGCGCGTCTGTTCATGTTTTTTTAGGATTTAACAGCGTTCCGGTCCAGCTGTGTCCGAATCCCGAGGGAAGGACCGACTTTCACTTGTATCAAACGACGCCGCGCTCAGAACGCGCACAATTCGAGACCGTTTCGCCGTGAACGCGTCGCAAAGGCGTTTTTTCCAGACGCTCGCGCGGTGATCCCGCACGTTCGGCCCGTTCGCTCCGATTCGGCTGGATTTATTTCCGTTAATGCCGTTTACAAACCTCCCAAAGGACCGGGAGAGTGTTTTGAAACGCCCACGCCGACACGGGCCGTTTCACGCAGAGCAGACGCACGTTTAACGGGGTTTGAGTACGGTTTACGTGCGTTCTCCGCACGTACATCACCTGAGCGCGCGCGGGCGAACTTCATATGACGTGTTTTTATTTGTCCGTGAGTTTAGAGGCTGGTAAAGTTTGTGGGAGTTTGTAGTTTGCACGAGCCACGACCTTTACCGGGACTTCTCCCGTTTGAGACGCGCAAACGGAGCTTTGCAAACATTAAGCTTCATTATAATCACATTAAAAGTGATCAACGTTACCTCCGCGCGGTCCACGCGCGGCTGGAGACCTGGCCACAACTTTTACAGAGTCTGGAGGAAGAGCCGCGGCGGAGCGAGGAAAGACAGTGGGAAAGTCTCCGAATTCTGAGCGTAAATCCCGTTCGAATGGACGTAGATCCGGTTTGACGTCGTTAAAAGTGCGATGGAAGGGACTTAGTCCGGTGCAGCGGCGACAGGGCGGCTGTGGCCCCGCGGAGGGTCTCGGGTCCTTTTCCCCGTGGGTCGTTCTGGAGTCTGGAGTCTGGAGTGACCGAGTGGACACGGAGGAGGAGGAGGAGCAGGGATAATGTAAAACACACCAGAGCCTTCACAATAAAACACGCGGACACGGCGGCTCTATCGCGATAAACCAAACATGCAGGTTCATATCGGTGCATGATTATGGACATAAATAATCAATGCATTTGTGTTTGTGCTGGTTATAAACCATGGAGCAGCTGTTTCACTGCTTTACCGTCACGTTTTGCAAAAACATTGACTTTGCACGTTC